>SZWC01000650.1:231692-260946 GCA_023375785.1 Penium margaritaceum | reverse complement strand
AGAGGTGCTAAGTCACACGTACTGATCCACAACTGAACATGCACGGGTAAGCCGTGCACGTAACAGATGACCTCACAAGCAGGGCACTCTGCAACTTCATTGAACTCTACGCAAGCATCATAGAAGACCTCCCCAAAGGGGGACGCACACATGCCCGTGCATGGGTTTGCCACTTCATATCTGGCCTGCTCCACGTCTGCTCTGCCCAGGTTGAGACTAGCCATCCTGTAACACATGACTTGTGCTTCCTCCATGGCACATCCCGTGCCTTGGGCCACATGTGATCTGACCCTGTGCCGGTGCACTTTCAGCCTTGGCTGCTGCTTGACCACTGTCTTCACAAGGACATGGACCCGCCTCACCTGCACACACGAAAAGTGGACAGAGCACTGTTAAAGTCACAAAGTATACAAATTACACAAGGTAGCATGAGCCATCAATGGAGGTCAAACAATGCAGCTTTACCTATGTTCACACAGAACGGCCTCTGCGTTTGCGTTTGCGTTGGATGGGTTCGTCGTCGTCAGATGCGTCAGAGTGGGAGGAGGAATCCATTGACTCCCACTCCTCAGTCTCAATTTTCTCATAGTCTGAGGCACTGTCCTCCTCTGACCACTCCGAGGACGAGGGATCGTTCCCTGCGGGACTGCCAGGGTTGTCAACCTGCGATGAAAATGCGGGTTCTGCTGCGTCATCCGCATCTGCCATATCACCTGCACCAGCACTTGCAGCACCACTGCGTGCTGCTCCTACTGCTCCTGCTGTTCCTGCTGCTCCCGCTGGTCCTGATGCTCCTGTGGCTCCTGGTGCTCCCGCTGCTTCAGATGCTCCTGCTGCTCCTGCTGCTCCCGCTGCTCCAGAAGCTCCTGCTGCTCCTGCTGCTCCTCGTCCCCCATAACATCCTGATAATGCTCCTGCTGCTCCTGCTACTCCTTCTGCTCCACGTGCTCCTTCTGCTCCACGTGTTCGTGCTGCTGTTGCTGCTCCGCGTGTTCCTACTGCTGCTGATCCTGCTGGCCCAAGTTGTTGTCCACCATCACCTCGCACCCCGCGGCCGGAGGCAAGCTGTTTGGCACGGGCTGCGGCCACGGTAGCTGCAGACAGTGCAGGTGGGTTGGTGCACTTACGCGGGCCATGTCCGGACAGCCCGCAATGGCTGCAAATGCGATCTCTCTGCTGACGTGCGTAGCGGTCCTTGCGCTTAGACTTGGGCCTTCCAGCGCCACGTTTTTTTCCCGGGGGTCCCCACCCATTCTCTGCATACTGCACGTCGCCAAGGTTGACACCGGGCATGGGGTGACGGTAAGTTCTCTTCCACGCCATCTTCATGAGGTGGATGTCCACGTACATGTCGGGGTTGACTCCAGCATCCAGCAGCAGACTCACTACGTGCTGACAAGGAATTCCGTACTCGGTCCACTGTCCGCAGCTGCATTTTTTCGTGTTGCAATCCACCTCTCGGCCGGAGAGGCTCTTTGGACCAGAGACCGTTCCCGACAGTGGGCCGGCCGGTATGATGTCGTACTCGCGGGCCTTCTGAGTGTAGTTGGTTACCTTGGCGTCGGCGAATGGTGCCAGTGTAGTCTCACAGTCATGCGCCAGCTTCCGGCGCTCTGCGAATAGCTTCTGCACCCAGATGTACAGCTGTGCGAAACAGTGAAAGGGGTACAGGTGCCTCAAGTCCATGATGCGAGCGTTGAGAGACTCGGCCGCGTTACTTGTAGTGTGGCCTCCACGGGGAACGGGGATGTACACTCGGCTCCACGCCGCCAGAGGGATGCCCGGTTCTGTGGGCCCACCAAAAATGTACTACAGCCCTTGCTCGGACGCCTTCGCCAACTGTTCCTGTGCTCGCTTGAACTCCCGCGGGGTGTACGCATGTGTCAGAGTCCAGAAGATGTCCGCGGCGACCCGGCCCGCCTTCGACTTGACGTTTTCGCGGATGTGCTGCGCACAATACGTGTGTGTCGCTCCTGGCAATTCACGGGCTACAGTGGCAAGCAGCCCGCCGTCACGGTCGGAAATTATGGCATTACCTCTGTGGCGAGCAGTGGGGTAGGCCTGCACCAGGTGCTGCACGAACCACAACCAGTTGTCCTTGTCCTCCTGACCGCACAGCGCCCACGCCATGGGCACGGAGTGGTTGTTGGCGTCCCAGTACTACGCAATGAGTAGAACTTGCTTGAATCCGTTTTTGAGGAAGGTCGCGTCCATGGTTATAATGCGCCGCACATGATTCCACCCCTCCCGACAGGCCCCAGGTGCTACGAAGGCTCGGCGGAAGACGTTGTTCTTGTCTTGCTCTGCTATAGCGACCGTCCGTGGGTCCACTCGTTTCAGCTGCACGACAAACATGGAATGTGGATGTTGCTTGAACAAAGAGCTGTGTTGCACTCGCAAGCAGGGATAGGGAAGCAGCGATGGAGGCTAGGACGGCTTACCTCTGCAACATACGCCGGGAAGAGGGACCAAGACAACGCCTTCTCGCCCATCAGTTTCTCCTGGGCTACCTTCTTCGCACGGTAGACCACGGGGTAATGCACTTTCTCCCCAGTACGAGCTTCGACAATCTGCTGCAACGCTTTTGTGTCCGTGGAGGGCTTCTTCTTGATGGTGTGCTCGATGTGCCGCAGGACCCAGGTTGCCCGGTGCGCCTGGTCGCCCTTCTTTCCGGTGGGGGAACACTTGTGGCCATCTACGAACTCGATGACGACAACGTTGCCGTTCTTGCGATGGTGGTGCGCCTTCAAGAGCCACTTGCAGCCTGCTTGCTTCCATAGTCCACAGCGGACTTCCAGGCGAGTTGGCTCGCTGCGGACCCATGAATCCGGCATGCCGCGGTCGACGGCGTAGTCTTGCACCGCTTCGCGACAGGCGTCCATGTTGCGGAATGCGTGACCGCCAAGGAAATCAGTGCAGCGTCCTGTGCGTTTGCGCGCATGGGATGGAGCGGCTTCAACATCTTGGACACTGTTGTCCGGAGGGGGCGGCGGGGTCTCGTCATCAGACGACCCTGTACAGCGGACGTGCAAACATACATGTCAGTGACATGTGTGGCAAATAGGCAGAAGACATAGTTCACAGACATGGCTAGCGGACAGCGTACTTCGACCAAGCAGGAGGTCCAACCCCGTCGGCGCCGACGCCATGTCTACTAAGAAGGTGGGTTCAACCCACCGGCATGGTAAGCACGATACGGACGGACACGTTGACTGCCTCCAAGTCTCATCGTGCGGTCTTCAACACGGTCTGGGGAGCGAGGAGTCATGTGCTCCACAACGTTGACGTGACAGTTCCAGTCGTGTTCCTCCCACTCAGTTACGAGGAAGGATGACTCCGGGTGGTACCGGGAGACGAGGACCTCGGGTGGGTTGTCGTCCTCGTCTTCCGGGTAATCGCCGGCCGTGGCGTACAAAGTGGCGGCCATGATGGCCAAAAGTGGGTATAACAATGTACGACATGCCTCGTAATATGCATCCTACCCACCATCTACACTTAGAAAACCCACCAGTTAGCGCGAGGAGGAGGACCATCNCTCCACAACGTTGACGTGACAGTTCCAGTCGTGTTCCTCCCACTCAGTTATGAGGAACGATGACTCCGGGTGGTACCGGGAGGCGAGGACCTCGAGTGGGTCGTCGTCCTCGTCTTCCGGGTAATCGCCGGCCGTGGCGTACAAAGTGGCGGCCATGATGGCCAAAAGTGGGTATAACAATGTACGACATGCCTCGTAATATGCATCCTACCCACCATCTACACTTAGAAAACCCACCAGTTAGCGCGAGGAGGAGGACCATCCCGGAGACACAAGCCCGCGGCGACGAAGGTGCGACATTGGTACAACATGTCGAATAGACATCAACAATGGAGTCAACGGTCACGACCCCTGCGGACGACAGGAGAGACCGTCCACATCACATGGCGGTTGGCCGACCCTCCATGACGGTGGAGCTCGCGTCCCATGCATGCGGTGTGGGGACGTCCAAGGGGGTTACAAAAATGAATAATCCTACCATGCACCTGGAAGAAAATGTTCGACGAGGGGAGCCACGTCGGCAGCGAAGAAAGGACGGTGCCAGCATGTCAATCCACCTCGATTAATCCGCCAGTTGGCGCCGATGACATGTTGACGACAATAGGCAACGTCCACCTGGCAAGAAATCGCATGCTCGACATAGACACCGCTTAGATCCCATTCGCATGTTGTCCTGGTTCACGGCAACGCCCGCATAACGCAACATCACGGCACGTTCAGTGCATGTTCGGCAAAGGAACTATGTGACGTCTGCTTTCGCACGTGAGACACGTCGTGCTTTCGGCGCACGTTCCAAAGTTGAGCCCCCCTGTTCAAACAGTTAAGTTTAGTAGGGGTGACGGTATCTGTTGAACACATATTTCTTTTCTTAGTAGTCGACCTGCTGATGAAGACACCAGAAAGGCATATTACCGGGGCTTTCATTTCTGTCAAGTAGAAATTGTCACTGAAATCGGTGAAATGTAAAACATAATTTACCGGATACCCACGTTTCCCAAAGACATTCACGGGAAACCGGTGTACCGTGAATTTCTTCCCAACAGTGGGTATGGCATGCATGTTTTCAAGGAAGTGCAAAACCAGTGGGTACCGCACGCATCGTCTGTGAAAAGTGAGTAGCGTGTCATTAATGTGCGAGAAGTGGCCAGGACAAAATTCGGAGGTCGAAACAGTGGGTATTTCTGTTCTTAATACGAGTCCATAAAACTTGTGAGGGTATTTCTGTTCTTACATTTATGGCCCACCTCGTGAGAACTTCAAGATTTTAACGTCGTTTGGCTGAGTGCATTTTGGCCAACTTCTCCGACCTTCGGTGTTCAGTCCAAGAAGTGTCTCACAACTTCGATCACTTTCAAGAATGGTCGAAGGAAAGTGTTGCAATCAATATCAATGTTTCTTTATCGTCTGGTAGAATTCTTGATGACAATCAAGTTTCATTTAGAAGCGTAGTGGTATTCGCAAAGCCCCCGGGCTTCTCAACGGAGCTTCTCGAATCCACCACTCACGACGCGAACTAGCGCGCGTAGCTCGGCTCGAACGACGATGACCCGACATATGCCTCATTCTCATTCGGCATTGTGTATATGTGCTCAACTCACTCGACACTTGTCATCCAAGTACACTTACCGCCTAAAACAAATCATCCAAATTTCTCAAACTCCCTAATCGTCTTTGTCCCGTACCTCAACCTTGTGAACCACCTATGTTCCGCTTGGTGTAACACTTGGCATCCCAGTGCAGCAATGCTAGAGGGGCAACCGACACATTAACTACTTGGCGACAACCTCGCGCAAGTCTTCAGCAAATCTCTACTGTTCAGAAGGTGGCAGACCTTGCGACAACAACGGTGAACAGAGTGAGCGCAAGCGACGACGAGCAGTAGTCCCCGACGAGTACTCCGGTAGAGGCATGTCAACAGCACGCAAACAAAGACGTTCTCCAAGTGGACCAAGCGGCAACAAAAAAAATCATGTTGAATGGTGCAACAACGATGAACCGGACGGCCATGTAGTTACCCAGGAGTTTCCTAGGTTGAGTGTGTGAGAACATGCAACCACGTGCACAAGCTACACGACGCCATGGATGCGGAAAGCTTGCCTTCATAAACTTCGGTACAAGCAAGACAAGTGAGTGAGAGGGGAAGCGCGAGAGTTAGCACCCGGTGAGCGTGCACTCGTCACGGGCATCACGCCCAAGTGAGCACACGCCGCCACCCGGGGGTCGAGCTCGACTGCTCGGCATAAAACCGAGACAGCGGCTACTCGCCAGTGCACGGGTGAACCCAGCACGGTGGCCCCCTAAGGATCAGCACCCGGAAAAGGCAACTCCCCAGAAAACACTCAATGCAAGCAACATGATGCAGGGCACGGCAGTGAGAAATGTACGGGCCCTAGCATCCACCACATCTCAGAATCAAGAGAGTCAAAGAGGATCAGACAATGACAAGATGTGTGCCAAGAGTTGTCCCTGGGCCAGCAGCAGCAGCAGCACTAGAGCGTCCATGCCTTCTGCAGTGGCTGACACGCCTGTAGCTTTCCCAGGTAGAGCCATTGTCATTCAATCTGTACAGATGTGTGCAATATGTGTGGAGAAAAGAGGTCACAGAGTTGTGAGTGGCCAACAAACTTTAACAGGCCAATCGGTTGACGGACCCCTCAGGCCCAGCAAACCCTTCACCTCTGTTGCAACTCGTTGGGTTGATACCTAACACGATGGGAGGCACTGACTCACAAGCGCGAATCAACGAGGACCTACACTAGAAATTGTCGGGACTCGAGAGCCTCAACACCCATCTACTCCAACCACTCAATGCGGCGATGGAGGGGCTCCGAGTTTCTCGTGTGCGCGAAGCAGTGCTCACCGAGAGAAATCAGTATCTCTTAAGTGAACCCCAGATTCAACCGGTATTTCCCAAGTCGTTCGATCCCAGATAATACAAGGGAGCAATGATCACGATGTGGCTGACAAGTTTGGAGGTGTACTTCACCGCTCTCGGGGTCAACAACAAGAAGAAAATTGACCTCACGACCTCGCTTTTACGTGGCACCACTTTGAATTGGTGGTCTGATCTAAAGAGAGACTGACAGAGCTGGATCAATGGCTCACAAGACTGCTCTCACATTGTTGATCGTAGGCACACTACCGCTCAAGCAGATAAATCCAATGTGGAACGACTCTCTCGTGCCACCAGAAACATGGAGCAACAACACATGCGCTACCCTCGCTCGCTTTGGAAGGTGAACGAGAAGTCTTATGCCTAGCACATATTCCAACGTTTGGATCAAAATTCCAATGTAGCACAGTACACTCGGTGTTTCTGCGAAATAATCACCGGCAGCAAGCTCACCCTTGACAAACTATGTTTCGACTACAAGAACAGCCTCAAGCAAGATATTCAACAAGTAATTGCCATTTTCGGCATCCAAGACGACCGTCCACAAATGAATACAGCAGCCGACCGCATTAACAGTGCCTAGTACAATGCTCGGATGTAGGAATCCAGTGGCTGGCGACCCCAAGGCCACAACCTTTATCATGGTAGAGGGAGGACGCAATCGGTGTAAACCTCGTCTCTAATGGATATTGATGCCGTCAATGTGCACGATCAGCGGCTTTACTAGACTTGTGAAAAACCAGGTCATATATCGCGTGACTGCCAAACGTAAAAAGATACAACCCAAAAAGGGGGGAAGCCACAAAAAAAGAGCGAAGAATCGGGAAACGAGAAAAGACAGGAGTAGACGACGAGGCTCCTATCCAATTGACAGAATATCCGCCAACCAATGGCCCATCTAAGCGGCTCACATCGTTGTGGACAAGATTTCCTGAGATCACAATGTTTGACGAGGGGTACGAGGATGACCAACCCGTGATACTGGTACGAGGGCAACCGAGGGGTTATGACAATTACAGAACAGTGTCGGCACTAGTGGATGGAGGAGCTTCTTACTGTTTTATCAGCAATGATATCGTTTGTTTCTGGGATTGTAGACTAAACCAAGAGTGTTTTAAGTACAACCCGTCAACGCACGATTGCAGATCCATCGACATTGCAAACCACTCTGGCTACAAATTGGATATCTGCACGATGCAACGGTTTAAAAGACTTGCCCAATGAGCGACCACAAAATCATCCTCAGGAAACATTCCCTACACCGGCACATTTTGTAGGTTGACTACAGAAGGGAGTACTTTACATCAGCATTAATGATGGAAAGCAACACGTGCTTCTAGTCAAATGACCCATGTTCTAATAGCGGTTATGAGAAGCACCAGAGGTGGAAGCAATAGAGGAATTTGCGGTAGCCACAAATTTCCAACCAATTTTATTGAACGTGGCCAAGCGACACCTCAAATGTAGAGCTCAAGTGCGGCAAGTCCACGTAGAAGGAAGGGAAGTAGACAAAATTCTAGCACCCAACGGCCTAAATTCTTGAAATGTTCACAGCTGTACCAAAGGAGTCTGTGAAGCTCATCGAGGAGTTCAAAGGGGTTTTTTTCCAAAGAAACACCCCGAAATTTAGCTCTGCAAAGTAACATCGACCATTAGATAGACCTGAAGTCAGGTAGCAAACAGAAAATGTAGGGGACCTATCAAATGAGCGATCACGAGCTGACCGAGCTCAAGAAGCAGCTGGACGAGATGCTCGGTCAGAAGTCCATCAGACCCTCCACGTCTCCCTACGTAGCACCAGTTCGTTTCGTGAAAATGTAAACCACTGAGATGCGGATTTGCATGGAATATCAAGCATTGAACAAAATTACCATAAAGAATCGTTATCCCCTTGCACGAGTGGACAAATGTTTTGACCAAAGTCATGGGACTCGAACTTGTCAACAAAATCGACCTATATAGCGGCTATCATTAGATCCGCGCATCTGATAAGGACTCCGAGAAGACAACATTCCGAAACAAATAAGGGCATTTTGAGTTCACACTCATGTCGTTTGGACTGAAGAACGTCCTTAAAATATTTTGGCGGCGATGAACGATATCCCCTTCCGCCCATGCCTTGACGACTGCGTTATTGTGTATCTCAACGACATCCTAGTGTAGAACCGCACCCCGGAGGAGCACGGTGCACATCTCGGAAAAGTTCTTGAGACTTTACAAAGAGAAAAATGCTTTTAAAATCTCTCAAGGTGTGACGTCGGTCGTCGTTTCACTGAGATTTTGGGCCACATCATTGGTGGTAGAAGGATCACCATGGACCCAAAAAAGGTGGAGGCGGTCTCTGATTGGCTGACGTCCACGAATGTTTGGGACGTCAAGGTATTTCTGGGCTTCTACAACTACTGCCTTCGATTTCTAAAGGACTATGTACTAGTGTCAACGTCTCTCTCCGATCTGACTCAGAAAACCATCGAGTGGATTTGACAAAATTGCGAACAATAAGCATTCAATTCCTTGAGAAACTCTCTGACCTCAGCACTAGCCTTACGATTGGTAGATCCAACAATGGACTACAACATGGCCACCGATGCGACCAATCAAGCCATTGGAGCCGTTTTCCTCCAAGATAATGGCGGTTGAGGACAAGTGGTTGCGCACAGCTCCCAAAAACTATGCGGGGGTACTTAACTATACTGTGTGCGAAAAGGAGATGCTCGCAATTGTACACGTTCAAAAATTGGCGGTGCTACCTGGAATGCTGGCGATGCATCATACGTACGGACTATCATGTACTAAATCATCTCAAGACCTAGCCAAATCTCAACCGTCAACAAACTCGATGGATGGACTTCATGGAGTCCAACTTCGATTACGATATTGAGTACCACTCTGGAAAAACAACCGGATTTGATGGCTGAGATCAGTACGTTGCTCGTCGAACAAGACGCATACCTTGTGAGGCTATTCACGGAGGGTTGTGAGGAGTTCAGCAAGTACGAAACAACCAATTTTTGGTTCGATGACCCGTGCTAGCAACGAAGATTCACTCGCCAGGTCTTCGTTCTGCAAAACAAGGTGGGAGAAGATGCAAACCAATGTGCCGTCCTTCTGCAAATATTGCAACACTTGTCAGAGAAAAGAATATCGTCGCATGTAGCCACCTGGTCTACTTCAACCCCAACAAGCTTTGACAACTCCGTGGGCTGACATCAACATGGACTTTGTGATGGGCCTGTGCGCCACTCCCAAGGGGTATGACACCATCCTCATCGTGGTGGACAGATTTCCTAATATGTTGTACTTCATCCTGACGACGACCGTTATCATAGTAGAAGGAACAATGTGGATGTTTCTAAATCAGATTGCGCAATTACACGTAGTGCCACGTACCATCATAAGGGACAGAGACGGCAGCTTCACTAGTTGTTTTTGGCATGAACAAATGACACACTACAACATTCAGATCCATCTACGTATGGTGTTCTATGCAACGGGCAAATTGAGCAAACAAATCAGACACTTGAACAACTTCTCCAAACTTCATACAAGCAACATGACACCAATTGAGCAGCAAAAGTTCCCACTGCCAAACCTGCATAAAACTCCGCCACGTCCACCACAATGGATAAAATACATTTTGAGGTGGTGTACAATGAAATTCCCGCCACACTGGCTGGATTGCACAGTCAAGGTAACTTTTCCGCGGTTGAAATTCACCACCGGGACTTCACAAGCATCTTGGAGGAAACATGGCAGACCCTCGCAAAGAGACAAACAGCTATGAAGCGGACAGCGGACCGACATCATAGCAATGACGTGTTCAACCCTGGTGATTGCAATCTCCTCAGCTTTATGGGTATCAAACTCGGAGGACAGGATTTTGCAATGCTCAAACCCCGCTGGTTCGAACAATTTGGGATTGAGCACATGCAAACCTCAGACGTCGCTTGCCTACACCTGCTTGACAACATGGAGATGCACCCTCCCTTCCACATCTGCAAGCTCAAGCACTACCGAGATCCTAGTGCAAGCTTACTCGACAGAGATGTCACACCTCCACCTCCTGAACAAGCGGACGAGGATACGGAGTACGTTGTTGAAGATATCATCGACAATCGCCTTGAAAAACAACCGAGTATGTGATCAAGTGGCATGCCTACAATGCCGCACACAACAGCTCGGAGTCCTATGATTACCTCTACATTGTCGATCATCTTATTGAGAGCTACCTTTGTCGTCATCGACCCACGTCTGCTAGCGCACCGGGACATCGCAACTGAAAGGGGGGAAGTGATGCGCCCCTGATGTACACGAGTCCCTAAAACTTGTGAGTGGGAATTTTCGTTCTTACATTCATGGCCCACCGCACGAAGACTTCATGATTTTGATGTTGTTTGGCCAAGGGAGTTTTGGCCAACTGCCTCGACCTCCGGTATTTCATCCCATAACTTTCTGACAACTTTGACCACTTTCTACAATGGTCAACATAAGTGTCACCAACCATATAGATTTTTCGACATTGTTCCTTCAACTTCTTGACGACGCTCGACTTTTGTAAAGAAACATCGCAATTTTCTCAAAACCCCTTGGCTTCTCGGCGGAGCTTCCTAAATCCACCACTAATAGCATGACCTTGCATGCGTCGCTCTGCTCGAACGCTGATGATCCGACACATGCCTCATTCTCATTCAACATTGTATGCATGTGCTCGAATCACTCAACACTTGTCATTGGGGTACACTTGCTGCTTAATAAATACTATCTAATTGTCCCAAACTCTAGAATTGTCTTTTTTCCCGCACCTCATCCCTGTGAACCACCTATGTCCGCTCGGCGTAACAAGTAACACCATACTTGGCTTGGTTAGATGACATCATTCTCCAAAGACAAGAAAAATTCATCTAATGCGGTTTAGCTGGTAATGTTTTGTCCAAAACCCATGAAAACGGGTGGAGTTATCATGATTTGTTACACCTTTGGAGCTGTAGCAACTTTTTAGCAACTTGTTACCTTGAAGTTCATGCATTCATCGTGGACTACGACTCAATAACATGGGTCTACACAAACATGTTTGCGTCAGAAAACGTCTAAAATTTCCTATCAGTGTTACCCCTCCAAAACGAGTTTCTATCAATTCCAGTGTGACCGTCATTGCCCAACGACAACCTCTCACTTGCCATTGCCTAAAAAGAGACACGCGGGACGCGGCTTGCAGTTGTTACAAGGTGACATGACACAAGCCTCTGTCAAGCTTCATTGCCCAAACAAAATGAGAGTGACATCGTTTCCTTACAAGATATTTCATGCCGAGAGTCTACAGGACAGTCTGAACGTAAATAATCCACACAAAATTGCGGACACACGATCTGGTACTAAAACAATTTCTTGCTTCGATGGCCACAATAATCCATTACCTTATATGGATAGCAGCCATATCCAGGCACGCAATAGAGCCCTACCAGCAGGTTGTACCATGTGAGACGGACCACGCAGTGTTCCGCACTTTGGAGATTTCCACGGCTGGGAAGTTGGGAGTGAGATGTGGCTTCCTACACAAGTTTCTACCCCATATCATTGCATTATTAGACAAGAGACAAAATCATTCATATGGAAAAATCATACGAGTTCATTCCTTGATCCTCACCGTTAATCTTTGGTTACAGATCTAGCATCTGCGAGTGACTTGAAGTGACGGATGGATACATGATTTATCCATTCCTCAATGGCTAGGGTGTAGCTATGGATACAAGCCCACTCGTAACTATGCACGTGTGAAAATGAGGTATTGAGAACCTCCATAATCTGCATAGAAAAGACCTTTGTGTCCTTAGCACCTGGCTTCCGAGCCTCTTCTTCCTTCAATAGATTGAGAAATTTCTTATGAGGAAGATGAATCTCTTTCTACGAGTGCCATATTCCAAAAGTAGGGCCAACCGTGAAATGTTGGCATTGCAAGGTCCTTGTTTTCTTTGATTTTCACAATGATGTAATCCAATGAGTTTGAGGGGAGTCTCGAACTCCCCTCAAACTCTAAACAAACCTCCCCCCGCTAGTATCACAAACCCTTCAACGAAGGGGTTTGTGATACTAGCGGAGGGCGCAGCCTACCATGCGTCATCAGCGCATGGCATGTAGTCTCACCATGCATTTTTGTCCGATTTCTTTGTTACTGGCGTGGCGGTAGCGGCGGCTGATGTGTAGTTACGTTATTTTTCGCCGGACGTTGGGCAAATCAGTTTTATATTTCTACTATTCGGGTATCTCGTATAGTAACCCATAAAAATATTTAATGGCAACTTTCCTTGGTTGTGATGGAACGGCCACCCAACTTTTTCTGACGTACCAATCCCCAAGTAGGATGCAATGTTTCTTGTAAATAGACTGCAAGATTATAATGACAATTTCGGGCTTTCTATTTTACACATTGTAAGCTCACAAAAACATATATGGTCCAAAATTTTAATAGGGAGTTTGCATGTGGAATATTAAAGGAAAATGGTGGGTGTTCGACTGTAATATCACAAGGGAGCGATTGTTGCGATAGAGAAACCGTTACCATCCTCTCCATCCTTAATCGGTGATGCATGTCGCTAATTGAAGATGGCGAGCTAACCGGACATCATGTTTTACTACCGTATTTAGATGCACACCCACAAATTCATTCTTAAATCTGATGGTCAGGTTTGGCATTATAACGGGTCGAGTCTCCAGCTCCTGCTCTGAAGTCGTCGTCAGAGTTCGCAGAATGGCGTTCTCAGTCCGCGTCAGGGGTTTACCCCCTTCGCAGGACTGAGGGGCAATCGTCACCAACGACCCAGAGCAGGGAGACTCAAATTTTTCGAGTCTCCGGAGGCCCATTTCCGTTTTTAACCAAACCCCTGGTTTTGGGACCCAAACCGGGGGTTTTTACCTCGAACTTGTGTGTTTTCACGAGTTATTTTGTTTATTTTATGTCGAAGTTTGTCGTAAACGAACTTCGATTTACGTTTTGCCGTTCTGGCGCGAAATCGTCGCGTACGAGGCACGCTAGCGATTTTGCGCCAGCTCTCTCAACCTCACCCTCGCTCCCCCTATCCCTCGTCCTCGCTTGCTGGTTTGCAAGGAGGGCGAGGGGAGGGCGAGGGCACGAGGCCACGAGGCCTCGCCCTCGAGGCCCTCGTGGCCCCTCAGCCGCCGATCGGGCTGAGGCCGCGATCGGCGGCTGGCGGCTGGCCGGCCGGTGGCTGACCGGTCGCTTGGCCGGCCGCCGGCCGTCCAGCCGGCCGGCAGCGAGCTGGCCGGCTGCCAGCGAAGTGCTAGCCGCCGGCCAGCCCTCGCTGATGCGAGGGGTGGTGCGAAACCACCCCTCGCTTCAGCGAGGAGGGAGGGCCGAACCGGCCCTCCCGCTACATTCCTCCCCACTTATCATGAACCGTCCCGGTTCATGAATAACAAGAAGGATTGTCAATCAGTGAGTCATCAACATTGTGAAAGAAAATTAATAATTTCAATCACCAGCTAAACATGAACACGTGAATGGTACTTGGACCTAAGCTGCAGCTTGTAGGTCAGCATGGCTAGCGGCCTCCCCCCTTTTGGCTGAAGTGTCCGCGCGACAACCATGTTGGGCGTCCCCAACCTCCTATGGTCGCTGTCCATGAATACTGCCCTGTGGGAATGTTGTTCACTTTTTCCGCGTTCAGGTGGTACCTTCTGCCACGCGTTCACAACCGGCCCAATGAATGAGGTACTCCCTGACAACGTACGACCGAAGAGTATGCTCTCGGTGCTGGAGTAGGCGAAGGACCTCGTACTGGCCGCCAGCAGCCAGGACTGCTGGCGGTGGCCGAACGGTTCCTTCTGCCGTGTATGGAGCCAGTAGGCTCACATGAAACACGTCATGTATCTTCATACTCGGCGGAAGTAGCAATCGGTATGCCACTGGCCCGATGCGTGCCACAATGGAAAACGGCCCAATCCACTTCGGTAGAAGTTTTCTTGCCCATGGCGACTTCAGCCGAAGGTTCTTAGTGCTAAGCAACACTTTGTCACCGATGTCAAACGAGACCTCCCGGCGACCTTTGTCGGCATATGCCTTTTGTCGCTGCCGAGCTGCTTGAAGGTGACCCGTCGCCTCCTGTAACAAGGAGTCGATGCGCTCGGCAAAGGCTTAAGCGGAAGGAACCTGCCCTCCTGTACTCCTACTCTTCACCAATGAAGAAGATACCGCTGGATGCCGACCACAGTTCAACACGAACGGTGTGAACTGTGTGGACTCGTTCACCGAGTTGTTCACCGCAAACTCTGTCGGTGCTAGGAATTCGTCCCAATCATGCATGGCAGGGTCCACGTACATGCGGAGCATCTGCTCCAGAGTGCGATTCATGCGCTCTGTTTGTCCGTCAGTTTGAGGGTGAAATGTTGTCAACATTTGTGACTCACTGCCGAAGTATTCGTGCATCTTCTGCCAGAACTTACGAGCAAATATTTTATCTCGATCGGAGATAATGCGCAATGGCAAGCCGTGGTACTTTGCGACACCCTCAAAGAAGAGACGAGCGGTCTCCTCTGTGTTCACGTTAGTGGTTGTAGGAATGAAGTGTGTCATCTTCGTCAAAAGATCCACAACCACTAGTATTGCATCGTGGCCACGGGCCGTGTCCAGAAGACCAGTAATGAAGTCCATGCTGACGTACTCCCATGGAGTCCCTGGAATGGGAAGCTGTTGGAGGAGTCGAGCAGGCTTCTTGTTACTAGCCTCATTCCGAAGGCATGGGTCGCATGTCATGCAATACTTACGGACGTCGACACTCCATCCTGGCCACCAATAGTGGTCCGAGAGTGCCTGTCCGGTCTTTCGGGATCCCACGTGACCTGCGACCGGCGGGTCGTGGAACTGGGAGATAACCTTTGCTCGAAGGTCTCCCGAGTTTGGCACAACAACTTGTTCTCTGTGCCAGAATATTCCTGTGGCCTCCACCAAGCCATACTTGTCCAGATTTCGAGAGTCTTGAAACCAAGAATCCACACAGTATCCCATCCGGATCATGTTTACAAGACCGTTGTAATGGATAATCTCTCGTGGTGGTTGCCGCAAAGGTGCAGGGGGATCTGGTGGTTGTACTGTTGCTCTTGCAATGACCATAAAACACCCACTGACCTCGGTGGTTGCTTTAATTTCCACAGGATGTCGGCTTAGTGGATCGGCCACATTGATGCGTCCTGGCCGATATTCCCGTGTGAACGATAAATCGACTCAAGTATTCGCTCCAACGCGCCTGTCGTCTTGACAGGTTCGGTTGCGTTTGGAAAAACACCAATAGATTATGGTCGCTCACGACCGTCACACCCCCTTCCGCACCCTCGAGGTAGCAACGCCACATCTTGAAATCGTGTACTACCGCAAGGAGCTCTTGATCCCCAGTCGTGTACCGCGTTTCCGCGGTGATGAGCTTCCGGCTCTCATACGCAACTGGGTGACCGTTCTGCATGAGGACGGCTCCGAGTCCTACTACCGACGCATCACATCAAACCTCCCACGGTTGCCATGGATCCGGAAGAGCTAGGACGGGCGCCGTGGATAGAAGCTCTTTGACTTTGAGAAATGCGTTCTCGCAATCAGGTGTCCATTCCCAATGCACATCTTTTCGCGTGAGCCTAGTTAGCGGTGCTACCAGGGTCGAAGGCCCTTGCATAAATCGTCGAAAGTAATTTGCAAGGCCGAGGAAAGACCGAATCTGCCCAACATTTTCAGGGCGTGGCCAGTTCACAAAGGATTGGACCTTCCGTGGGTTGACACGGATGCCGTCCTTGTCGACGATGTGTCCAAGGTATTCGAGCTCATCTTGTGGAAACTTGCACTTGCTCACTTTCGCATAGAACTTTTGTTCCCGAAGGATTGCGAGTACTTTGCGCAGATGTTCTATGTGCTCTTCCATTGATTTGAAGAAAACCAGGATGTCATCCAGGTAAACCAAGACAAAGTGTCCGAGTTGCTTGGCGAACATTCGGTTCATTTCTCCTTGGAAGGTTGCCGGAGTATTTGTAAGCCCGAAGCATAACAATCGGAACTGATAGTGTCCCATGTGCGTTCGAAACGCGGTTTTGGACACATCATCTTCCGTGATGCGGATTTGATGGTACCCTTGAGACAACTCCAAGGACGAAATACTTTTGCGCCTTGGAGTTGGTCAAAAATGTCCTCAATCCGCGGTAAGGGGAATCGATTTTTCACCGTCAGCTTGTTCAACGCCCGGTAATCCACGCACATGCGTAAACCAAAGTCCTTTTTGTTCACAAAAAGGATCGGTGCACCGTACAGTGAGCTACTGGGCTCGATCCACCCCTTTGCAAGGGACTCTTTGATTTGGCGTTCGGCCTCTCCCCTTTCTGTTGGACTAAGGCGATACATGGGTCTGAACGGAGGAGTCACCTCCGGTTGCAGCGTAATCGTATGGCCCACAAGACTTTCTGTTGGAAGTCCAGCCGGTGGGTCTTGGAATACATCCGAGAACTCCGGTAATAGAGATCTGATCTCTTGTGGCGTGTCTTCCGTCACGTCGTCCTCCACTTTCTACACCTGAGCCAGAAAGTATCGACAACCTTGTCGAGTACGTCTCTTGACATGCAATGCAGACAAGTTGGCATGGACTTTGAGTCAGGTCGGTGATAAGTCCGTACTCGAAATCAACGTAAAGCGGTGTTGTCCTTTTCGGAGGATCAAACGCTTTGATTCAAAGCACATTAGAGCCTTGTTGTCGCGGAGTCAGGGATCGCCTAGCACCATGTTAAAAGGGTCAAGAAGGTTGAGTACCTTCAACGTGACACTCTGTGTGTACCCTTGAATACAAATTTTTGCTTTAAAGTACCGATCACGGATACCGTACGGTTGTCACCAACAACAACTGCGCCATTCGATGGCTCGTACTTCAGGCCAACCTGTCGGGTAAAACCAAGGCTAACAAAAGAGTCGTCCCCTCTAGTGTCAGCAAGTACGTTCACGGGAGCACCAGCTAGGTGGCCTTTGAACTGCATCGTCATGTTGCCTCCACTCTTCCGAGTGAACAGACTCGACGGCAGTAAGCCGAGTTTGTGATAAACACGGAATCTGTACGACGGGCGTCGTAACTCCCATGATTCACCCACTCGAGTCCACATCTTGTGGGCACGTGTGAATTCGGCTAGCACCTTCCAGTATTTAAATTTGACTGTGTCGAAATCGTCGACTAAAGGTACTGCGAACGTGATTGAACTCATTGCTTTGAGGGCGTTTGCTTCAATCACTGTATCATACAACTCTTGCATAGTGGTCGGTGTCGCCACCACTAAGCATGTACGATCATGCATCTCGTCCTGAGATGCAAGGTTTAGTGGGCAATGTCGGTCAGCAAGTGTAGAATGCGGTTCAATAAGAGGAGAGAAGAAAACAGGGAAATTTGAACTCGTAAAAAACTCAAATTTTTTAACATCCTCATCTGAAAACATGAACCCACACTCGTGATCCAGTTTTACCCCTGAGTGGTCCCCACTGACGTCACTCAGGGGTGAGGAAAACCCGCCCCACGGCCCTGTCTGTTACCACGGCCGGGCCCATTGCCGCGACCGCGACCCTATCCACGGCCTTGTACGCGGCCTCCTGCTGCACCATCCCCACGAGGTGCTACTGCTGCAGCTAACGCTGGGGCCTCTTGTCCACCACTAGCAACCTCAGGACACTGAGCCCTAAAGTGGCCCGGTTGCATGCAGTTGTGGCAAAGCCCTTCGCGGAAGGCTCCGTTGCGATGCTCACGCGCCGCCTGCAACTCGTCATTCTCGCGGCTGCGCTTGTTGTTGGGGCCCTTGTGTCCACCAGCCTTCTTGACTGGAGGGTTTGTAGGCTGCTTGCCCTTGGCCCCGCCTTGGTGTCCAGCTGACCCACCAGTCCCTGCAGCGTCCACGCGCATGTCGCAGCCTTGCTGTGCACGCGCGTTCGGCCATGCATAAGAGTAGTGCTTCCGGTTCACTGAATACACTTCGCTCATGTAGTCGTGCAACGCCCTCCAGCTTGTCCAAGCTTGGCCAGTGGCTGTCGTGGTGGTCTTGTCCTTCAACTTCTCGCTGGCGAGACCATCACGTAAGTACTCCAGCAGTATGCACTCCGGGTACTTGAACGTCTGAGTCCCATCGCCCTCGGTGAAGCTTTCGGCTTCCTCCACGAGTGCGGTGAACTCGCTCAAGTAGGATTCGAGCGAGCTGCCCAGCTGCCTGAAGTCCTTGATCTTGTGGAAGGCATGCTGTGCCTCCTCATGTTGAGTGCACTTCTTGCATATGATCGCGCAGAAGGCCTCCCACGGCATGGGCTGCCACTCAAGGTGCGGCTTCTACGCACTCCACTCCTTGACCACATACTTGAAGAGTTTGTCTTCAAGCCGGGTCGTGGCAAGGTCGCCCCACTCGCTGAGTGGAGCCTTGTGGACACGTAGAACGTGCTCCATGTGATTCAGCCAGTCGGTCAGCTTCACGCCCTTCCGGAAGATCTCCACACTGTGGAGGAAGGACGTTTTCATGACCGGCCCCGAAGTCGTCGAGGTAGGCAACTCGTCGCTGCCACCGGTAGTGGCATCCGCAAATGCGGCACACTTCGCTTGCTGCTGCATGTGCACTTAGGTCACCCTCTGCAACTCCTTGTCGAGGTCGTTGCATCGGCGGCTTGCCTCATGGGTGGCCAGGCGTTGTAGCTGGCGATCATGGTCTAGGTCCGTGATGCTCTGCCCGACGTGGGCCAACAGGTTGGCGAACGCAAACTTGAGCTCTGATGTCGTCAGAGCATCGGCGACAGCCTCTAGGGTCTCGCGTTGTCCGTGCACCCTTACCCACTACAGGAGGGTACGGTTCACGTACACGCCTCCAAGGAGTCCCACCTTTCGGAGGAGACTGTCATCGGTGACAACGCTCGCGTGGACGCTGCCTTGCCCCATTGCGGCCACAACGTAGGAAGGGGGGTCCGCCCCCATTCCTCCCAGTGGTACCGTATCTCCACCGTTGGTGGTGATCTTGAGTCGGCCTGCCGCCTCAGCAGCAAACTCTGCAAGCCTACGACGGTCATTGCGAATTGCCTTCGCGGCGTCATCGTCCGGCTCATTCTCACGGGATCTTCCCGTGTGACTGCTTTTAGCGCCCTTGCTGCTCTCGGCAGTCTCGCTGCCGTCGGCAGCTTCAGGCGATGTGGCGGGCGCCTTATCCTTCTCAAGCATTTGGCTCGAGTTCACCGCACGACAATGGCGATGGTCGTGATCCTCGTCGCCTTCGCCATCGTCTGCGTCGTGCTCTTTGTCGGGGTCCTCCTCCGGAAGATCCTCCTCCATCGCGTCGTCTGTCGCATGGGGGTCTTCCACGTGCGCGTCGACGTGCTCGTCGAGCTCTTTTGTGGCCTCCACATGCTTCTCGGTGTCGCCGAGGTTGGCGTCGGTTGCCTTAGGAGGCACGGTTGCCTTAGGCGGTACGGTTGCCTTAGGCGGTACGGTTGCCTTAGGCAGTACGGTTGCCTTTGGGTTGGCAACCGTGCTCGCGGAGGCGGCTCCCAAAACTTGGAGTCCGCCGAGGACGTGTGGTGAGAACGTCACCACCTTGCCCTTGTTGGCCTTAGACGGTCCGGCACTTGCCATCTCGTCGCTCGTACAACTAGCACGTGAAGATCGTTGTGAGGATCACCCCACAACGTTAAGGAGGAATCGCCTCCCACAAACTCCTTGCTCTCACGATCGGTGAGGCAATTTTAAATTCAATTTCTATTTTCCTAGGCCGCCACGTCAGCACAAGGTCGTGGTTTTTGGAACAAGACTTCCTAATCCATGACTCACGGCGATTGGCAAGGACTACTACCTAGTAAAACAGAAATTTGCAAGACAATGGAATGAGGAGGAATGTGAGTGCCGCTCCCAAAGCAAAAGCAAAGAGTGACAAGGAGAATTCTAACAATTCATATCAAGCCTTCCACTCTTTCTTCTACTTCTTGTCTTCCTCTTGTCTTCTTGTCTTCCTTGGTCTTCTCTTCAAGATCCTTGACGCCTCTCGCATTCTTGGGCGACATCTCCCTTGAGCCGGCGGCATTCACGAGCCGCCAAAAATCTTCAAGGTGTCACCCTCCATTTTAGGGTGCTGTCAGGCCGTGAGAGTCCCTAAGCTTGGGAAGGGGCGCTGTCCCAATTTTTGGATGAAGGGGTTTTGAAGGAGCCTTGAAAATGGGGAGGATTTGTGGTTTTTGAGGGTGGGAACTCCCCACCCCATCCCACAAAAATCCTTCTAGCCCTCTGGAAGTGAAGAGAGGCTGGAAGGAAGAGTCTCCACCAAGTAGAGCTCTTTTCAAGCTCTCTAACGCACTTTACGACGCTTCAATCCGTGAAGTGTAGATGCCGTAGTCCCTTCTGGCATTTCTGTTGCTACTTGCAGCTGCTGGCGGTGTTTTATATGTGACGTAACTGCCATTTCCGTCGAACCCTTAGTCGCAAGGGTTGTCTGGCTCTGAGAACCACTGTAACGGGTCGAGTCTCCAGCTCCTGCTCTGAAGTCGTCGTCGGAGTTCGTAGAATAGCATTCTCAGTCCGCGTCAGGGGTTTACCCCCTTCGCAGGACTGAGGGGCAATCGACATCAACAACCCAGAGCAGGGAGACTCGAATGTTTCGAGTCTGCGGAGGCCCATTTCACTTTTTAACCAAACCCCTGGTTTTGGGACCCAAACCGGGGTTTTTTACCTTGAACTTGTGTGTTTGCACAAGTTATTTCGTTTATTTTATCTCGAAGTTTGCCATAAACGAACTTCGATTTACGTTTTGCCGTTCTGGCGCGAAATCGTCGCGTGCGAGGCACGCTGGCGATTTCGCGGCAGCTCTCTCGACCTAACCCTCGCTCCCCCTATCCCTCGTCCTCGCTTGCTGTTTGCAAGGAGGGCGAGGGGAGGGCGAGGGCACGAGGCCACGAGGCTACGAGGCCTCGCCCTCAAGGCCCTCGTGGCCCCTCAGCCGCCGATCGGGCTGAGGCCGCGATCGGCGGCTGGCGGCGGGCCGGCCGGTGGCCGGCCGCCGGCCGTCCAGCCGGCTGGCAGCGAGCTGGCCGGCGGCCAGCAAGGTGCTGGCCGCCGGCCAGCCTTCGCTGACGCGAGGGGTGGTGCGCAACCACCCCTCGCTTTAGCGAGGAGGGAGGGCCTAACCGGCCCTCCCGCTACAGGCATGATTTGAAACTTTTTCCTGGACCAAATGTCACATTGGTCAACCTGTCCATGGACCAATTTTTACTACTAGGTCCAAGGCTCCTAACGAGGACTTTTTTTTTGCTAATTCACCTGGTATCCACCGAATTCAAGCAAGTTTATCCCAGAGCCACTCCTGTGACTATAATGCCCTTAGGAAAAAATTCCATGTATGGATTTCTTCACTTATCTAGCTCATTATGACTCTAAGAAAGGATCCATTGAAGGCGTTTAACAACATATTTACTTCAATTCATCCGTCCCAAACACAATCCAGCTCAGGAAGCCTCCATCTCCCTTGATATACAATGAAATTGAGCTATCTAATATGTGATGGACTTAACTTCTTGTCAACTTCCATAAATGTTTATCCATTTCCGATTTGCACTCGACAACCTCATTAGGCATAACATGATGATTGGTTTGTGATGCAACTTGGAGACACCTCTCTCAACCATGTAGATGTGCAAGTCACGACAAGGGAGGGAAAATGTGTTGGAACACAGTAAAACAGAGAGCTTAATTGCTGGGGTCATTATAGTACACTATTTGATCTTGAGTTCAGTATCACTGGCCTACATTTTGCTTGTCATGGTAGACCAAGAATGGAAAATGTGGATCAGTGGGGGGAGTTTGTGCATTGGCACATTGCATTGAAGTGTTCATTAAAGACGTTAGCATTATTTTTCACTCTTGAAATTGACCCTACTGCCGGCTAAAATTGGATAAAAATTAATTACCCTTGAGCTCGACCTTGTTGCGTAATTAGGTTCCCCCCTTGTAGCTAATGTGTAGGAATTCCTTCCAAAATAAGTTCTGGAAATAAGCGGCCTCAATTCATGCTCGCACAAAGCTCTCAAAGGGGGAAGAGCAAGCAAAACGTACCCTAATCACTTGATTCTGGTAGTTAGCATGCACGTTTGTTGTAGTCTTCTGAACATTTATGAATTTAAGAGACCCATAATTCCTTGAGGCCTTGTAGCCAGTGTGTGAAAATTCGGCCACAGTTGTTTGAAATAAACCACACAAAAATTCCTTCGCAAATGACTATCTGAATTTAGGCGGCAGTACGGTAAACTCTTTTTCACTAGCATGTGAAAAATGTTTTATGGGCTGGTTGTGGGCTTGAAACGGGAGCCGATGATAGTGCATTAGCACAATGTCATTACGGATGCTTTCATTGTTTTACACTAGAGTATTTGGATCTTACTTTGAATTTCACGTGTGACATGGGTGGTACAAGGTTATGTTTTGGGAAAGGATGGAGTGAATTTTATTGGAACATTGTGTTAGAGAGTATACTACAGACAAGGGAATTGTTGTGTACTAATGGATCTAGACCTTAAGGTTAATAGCATGCATGCCACGTGTTGTGGGATTTCGGGTGAAGGGAGGAGGGGGTAGGTTGAGAGGGAGGATAACAGTGAATTGGCAATTCTATTATAAATGGGCCAGTATTCTTCACCACTTTAGTAATAATGTGAATGTGTGTGGTGGCAGGCTGGCTATGGGTGATAGGGTGGGTTGGGGACAAATTGTATCGGCATATTGTAGAAGGGAGTGTTGAAGGACTAGGATCACCCTTTTTCATTGATGTGTTGGACCTCAGAATGATCATCAAGTTTCGTATAGCCTATGCTAGTCTCCTTGTTTTTAGGACATTCATCTCTTTTTTATCATCGTCCACAGTGGTTTCCACCATAGCGGCTCAGATCATTTCCTCTTGAATGGCACTACATCCACCCTCACTGTATTTCAGTGACATGATCATCACTTCATCCTCCGTCTCCCCAAGAAAAGTGGAAAAGTCCCTCTTCTCTGTGGAATATTATATGAATGACCATGGCCACACGGCCACTTGCTTGTTGTATGCATATTGAGCCTGCTCTTAGATCTTTACTTGTCGAACACGAGTGTTATATCCACACCATTGACTACCCCCTACCTTTGTTGATTAACCTTTCCAATCAACTCCCTTTTGGATCTTGGAGGGCTTCCATCATGCCATCTATTTCACGTAAGACATTGATGATGGTGATAACGTGTTTCTTGTCACCTTCTAGCTCCATCATTCATGTTTCACAAGCCTGTTTGCATTATCCATGTGAAAATCAACTATGAATGGAGTGTTATTGCATAATATGTATAAAAATGGCATGCTACCTACCTCAATGTGCCTGCATAAATTTGGTGGTACATCATTTGTCCCAATTGGACTGATTTTATTCACAACTACTATGCAGGTGCTCAACGACTATGCCCATAGTGGTGATGCATGAGATCCGGAACTTTCAGGTTAGGCTCGCCTCTTCTTCCTCCTAGGTGGGTCGGCCATCTCTTGCGAGAAGATGAAACAAGATTGCGTTGCCCGTGACATTGAAAAGGACAAAGACACACCCAATAGTAGGGTTCTGACTGATATTTTTTGGCTTAGATGCCTGCTCCATAATCACCAAATCCCGTGTTATCATGCTAAAAAAACAATTAGAATGTTCTTTTTACAATGTAGAAAATTGGTTCAATACATAGGCACACCAAAGATAGTTTTAAGGACCACCACACAACTAACACTATCAAGGCCGACAATGTATCTTCTCTCGTTTGTCCATACATATCTCCATACTACAAATGTTTTGATAAAGACCATTTATGAGAATGTTATTTCTATGGGTATCAACAAAATTGGATTTTGAATCACCACTTTACACAACCAAGTCACTTGCCGTCCCCCCACATCATTGCTCCATGTAACTTATGTTTCCTTGGCATCGTTTTTCCATGCTTTTTTTCTAAGTCCGTCCTCACACACATACAACATGTGTTGTGGATTGCTAGCATGTCATCTCTATTCTTATATTGCTCTATTAATTACACATGCTAATCCTTTATGAAACCAAGCCTCCTTCTCCTCTCCCTTGTGTTCCATTCCATTCGCTCTTGCACATGGCTTGTGGAGTACTAGATTGCAAGCGCACTATCTTCCAACCAGTGGCATCGCCCTCTCATGGTGAGGCACACAACTCTTAACGTTGTAATAAAATTGTTCATATCGCAATACCATGGATGATTTAACCCATCGTAACATGTGGCGTATCAGCCTATGGTCCTCTTGGATGTGTGTCGTCACATCAGTGACAAGTGCTTGTAAAGAGTGTGAAAGCTTCGTCAAGTGGTACTTTGAGGAGTGTGAAGGTGTTGGTAGGTGGCCATTAGGATATGGTGTTTATATATTGGTTAATGGTACTTCTAAAGCTGTGTGCTAGTGTTGGGATGCCATTATATTCTTGTGGCTTTTTGTCCAAACTCTCTTAAGATAACCACCCTGACTTATGCCACCACGTTAGGTATCCAACCATCTATGTAGCCACACATGGATAATCTCTTTGATAACTGGTCTGTTATAGCCTTGATCATTCGTTATTTTTTTATTGCTACACGTATTTATCCTTACGAGCTGACTTGCCAGCGCATATTTTTTTCTGCCTCGGTCGTACTGAGCTATGTTGTTCAAGTGATAAAGCAAAATTCTCAGTTGGGTAGGAGTCCACACACGATATTAATCGGGTATTGACAATCGCAGTTTGCTAAGCCACCATGGCTTGTGAAATCCTTTGTTCCACAAACTGAGTGTTCTTCAACGTATGGGCACGAAATTGGAACAAAGTGTGCCTGAATCGCAGACCCAAGTTCATGATCTTGTGAGTGACATAATCCTTTCGGTCAGTTTTTTCATTGTGTCCTCACATACAGATATTTGCTACCATTCTCTTGCTTTTATTCCAGACTCTCAGATTGTCTTACCTTCATCCCCTCTGTGTGAATATATACAACTCTTTCATCTCCCCTCATCAGTAGAGCCCCTTCCCCTCGTAAAATTTATAACCATATTGAACCTTTTGCATCCCCCTCACGTGACCAGGCAGTCCAATCTCTTGCTTCGAATTGAAGTTTCACAACAGCTCTCAATTACGGTGGGAGTCCAACCACCACCTCCATCCTTCATCTACTCTATGCCAACCCCACCCAAATGCATGACAAAAGAGTCGTAACTATGAAAAATCTGTACAACTACATCTGAATCTGAACAATCACATTCAAGTATGCACAACTGTACAGAACTCTGAAGAACTCCATGCAATTATGTACAGCTCTAACAACTCCATACAACTCTATAGAACTCTATGCAACCCTGTAAACCTCTATACAATTCCACACGATTCTCTACAACTCCATAAAACCCCACATGTTTTGTATATCTCCGTACAACTCTGTAAATCATCGTGAAATTCCTACACTTTTGTATGAATCTCTATAAATTACTGTTCCTCCGTAAAAACTCCGCATAACCCAGTACAACCCTGGAAAACTCCACAAGACCGATTTAACTTTGTACACCTCCGTACAATTCCGTATTACTCCATGTAAACCTATATAACTCTGTACAACTTTGTACAACTACCTACAACCATGTGTGAGTACATATAATACTATCCACCGTTTTACATATTTGTATAGCTACATACAATTATTTGTAACTTCTTACAACATTATAGAGAATCGTACATCTTCGTGAAGCTCTGTTCAACTCCACACAACTCCATACAACCCCGCACAACTCCGCACAAATGTGTACAACTCTATAAAACGTTGTACAACTACGTGTACCTCCATACAACTCCACAAAAGTCCATTCAACTGTGTAAAGCTCCATACGATCACGTACAACTCCGTGCAGCTGTGTACAACCCCCTCTAACTATGAACAATTATGTACAACTCCGTACATGTCCCTCCAACCATGTACATCTATATACAACACCTTACAAGACCATTCAAATTTCCCTGACTCCGGATTAGTGTATACAACTCCACAAAACATTGTACGATTCGGGAAAGCTCCATACAACCCCGTAGAGCTCCGAACAGCTCCATGCAATCTTTTCTAACTCCATACAACTTTGTACCATGGTGGCCACTCATCGTGGCAAACTTTGCCACTTCTCTCAGGGAGGCTAAGAATGGCGTGTGTCTCGGTATGAATCTTCCAACATCTCTGCGAGAAATTGTTACAATCTCACACGCTTACGTACATGCATGTCATCCGGTCATTGGGTATTGCTGTAATGTGAGTTGTTCCACGTGTGCATATAGTTGAAAATGGCCACTAGACCATGCCCATGCACGTGTACATCCCCGTTGCGGAATCAGCTTACACGAGAGCATAGTCGGGTGGTGATCCTCACAGTTGTAGCTGCAGGAAAGCCGCTGTGCTATCCATAAGACTTGATAAGGCACTACACCTTTTTCCTAAGGCGATAGAGTTTTCCCAAGAAGTTGGCATTCGGCTCGATTTGCATGTTTTAACATTGTGTGTCCAGTGGTCGATGCGAACACATGCATGCGTGAAGTGGATGCGATCAAATAGAGACTCCGCATTGGGACCGGGATTTAAGGAGAACTGACACACTCACATGTGTCACTTGTTATGCGTCGCAGTAGGTATTTACGCTGTGTGCTTGTTAACTGCCATTTCTTTCTGAAATTTCAAGCCAGTGAAGCTTATGATACTTTGAGTGTCTCCCCTAGCCAAAATATTGTTGTTTCCACATCTTTCTTGCTTGCTAATGTGTCAATTGACTGGTTTGAATTTTCATGTAAGCAACAACATGACTATGAAGCTTGTAGGCATCTTCTCAGTTAAGCCCGGGTTTCAAGAATACCAAGGTGCCTCTCCATGAATGTCTAGATTTGTGGAGCGGTGGATGGAAAAGTGTCAAACCATCGAGATGATTCGCAAGAGTTCCTTCGGCATTTTTTGTAAGGTGTGGAACATGTGAAAGGTTTTATGAGGTAAAGGAAGTTGGCCAACATGCTTTAAGTCGATGGGCATTGAAATCCAAAGTCCTTCGCGTGCTTAGCCATGAGATGAGGCACGGATTTGAGGGACTCGTGTTTGTTCGGGGCGTAAGAGTCTCCATAGTGGAATGATGGCAAGAGAAATAAAAGCAAAAAAACTCTAAAATAATACCCCACGTCTTATGCATGCAACTACGGTTACATTACTCTTAATTAATGAAATGAAACATACTTTACATTGAGATATGAATTCTACTTCCAATTCTTGTACGTGAACATAGAATCCCTCCCTGGAGTTGACGCTTGTGCTCAAGAAATCCCAACCCAGGTCACCTCCCCACAGAGGATGGAAATTGTTTTGGTAGAGTATTCCCATTTCAAATCCAACAAAAGGAAGAATAACTTATATATACACTTCTTCGACTCTAGTTCTCTTTTAACCAGACTCAATTTCTGGTTTTAGTATCCTTGATTCTTGATGTTCATTAGAAGTATATTTGTTATACGAATTTCTGGTGGAAGTGCCCTTCCGTTTGGTCAAATTGACCAGGGGGCCTGGGTTTCCCCTCTAACCCAACCCGAGGACCCGCATTGCGTAATCCATGGACGCCGGAGCCCGCCTTTGGTCGGTGATCAACGCGGACGCCCTCTGCCGATGCTCGCGATTCGAGAGAGGCGGTTATTGTGCCGGTCGAAACCTTCATGCCGCTACAAAGAATACGTACGTGGTACTAGTCACAAGTGGTTTGATTTGTCCTGCACAAGCGTCAAGAAGAAAATGTTTCATGAAATTTAGTCCAGTCAAACCACACAATACAATACAGTTTGATATTGAAACTACTCTTTACAGTCATTGCCTTGCACAACATTCAAAGGGGGCCCTGCCGTCGGGGAACTCGGCGTCCTAAACAAGTTGACAATTGTTTCCAGGTTCGGTGAGAGGTAGTGTTCAGCAGAAAATAGCGATGCATGGAAGGTGCCGTTTTTATATATTTCGATAGCAATGAGGAGTCCATGAAGTGTAAGCGCTGGTAGTGCTTGAGTATAATATCGGTCGCGATCGTAAATCCATGCTGGACAGCCCACGGACGAGCGACCTGAACGGTCGCGCTCGCTATAAAGCAAAGAAACGGCGGAGGTCGCGAAGTCCACGTCGCAGTTCTCGAGCACTATTCAGTGAATGCATGATCGACCAAACGCGTCCTAACCTCGACAAGACAATCAATCCACCGAGAACGAGTGAAATAGCGAGAACGAACGAAACCATAAGCGAAGAGAAACAAACGGGACCGTTGAGAAGTTCGATAAGACTGAACCAAAAAAGTGTCAAAAACGACGGTCGGAATAACATACAATATGACCAAATGGGAATAAGCTGGACATACATAGGTTACCATAGGATGGAAAGGTTTTCTGAACATTTGGAATCTCACGAGACGAGAAACAACAATAACTTGGGACATAGTTTCATGAAAAATTGTTTTGGTAAAATAACTCTCATAAGTTTTTGTAAAGATACATAATGCCATCCATATCTATCTTTATACTAATGCCTCTATTAGTATCTATATCTCAATCTATGCTTATTTTTATACATTTATATGTATCTTCATCTATATATATATATATCTACATCTACATCTATATCCATATCCATACCCATATCCATACCCATATCCATATCCATATCTATATCTATATCTATATCTATATCTATATCTATATCTATGTCTACATCTATATCTATATCTATATCTATATCTATATC
>SZWC01000650.1:132118-163227 GCA_023375785.1 Penium margaritaceum | reverse complement strand
TGTATGTGTATGTGCATATCTCTGTGTGTGTGTGTGTGTGTGTGTGTGTGTGTGTGTGTGTGTGTGTGTGTGTGTGTGTGTGTGTGTGCGCGCGCGCGCGCGCGCACGTGCGCATGTGCCCATTTCCAACAGAACAAAGACCACCGCCGCTGCCGTCGCTGCCGGCGCCACACTGCGACCATGACTGCCACCACCACCACCGTCGCTTCCACTGCCAGCTATCTTGCCATGCTGCAGCTGTCGCAAGACGACACAAGCTTCTCCGTTGCCTCTCACTCACTCCAACAACTTATGCGGAGTGGTGGCTGAATGATGCCATGCAGCACAAGGGCACAGCAGCAGAGCAGAGTGCAAACTGCACGCGCATGCACTCCACTCACGCCATACCGCACTCACACTGGGCGCTATCTCACCTCCATGTGTCTGCCCAAAGCCACCTGCACCTGTGCCCGCTGCTTCCACACCTCCGGTGATGCCGCCGTGCCTTCCAGTGCCTGCATACCAATGTCAGCAACAGCAGCAGGAGCAGCAGCATCAGCAGCGGAAGCTACAGAAGTTGCAGCAGCAGCAGCAGCAGCAGATGCAGGAACCGCACTGCCAGCAGCAGCAATGACAGCGGTAGCAGAAGCAGCAGCTGCAGCAGTGGCGACAGGAGCAGCAATGACAGCGACAGAAGCAGTAGTAGCAGCAGCAGCAATGCCAGCGGCAGCAGGGGCTGTGACAGCAGCAGCAGTGGTGGTAGTGGCGGTGCCAGCACCACTGGCTGCGGCTGTGGTGGCAACGGCGGCGCCGGCACCGAAAGCAGCAGCAGCAGCAGCAGCAGAAGCAGGAGCAGCAGCAGCAGCAGCAGAAGCAGGAGCAGCAGTAGCAGCAGCAGAAGTGGCGGCGGCGGCAGCGGTTTCAGCAGCAAAAGCAATAGTGTACGAAACTCAAGCATATGCCATCATCGTTAACGAGGTAGTTGTTGTCGCTGTCGTTGTCGTTGCCCTCCCCGCTGCTGCCGCTGCCACCGCCGACTCCACTGCTGCCGCTGCCGCCGCCGCCGCCGCTGCCGCCGCCGCCACCGTTGTCATCGTCGTCGTCGTTGTCGTCGTCGTCCACGTCAAGGCTGTTAGATCGGATCAGATAGTAGATCCGAGTCCGATCTAATGGCACTATCCGATCCGAAGTGGCGTAGGTTCCGATTTGGATCCGACCACTTTGGATTCGGATAGTGTCATCTAGATAATCGGATTCGGGTTCGTCCCGGTAATTATCTGATCGGATCGGATTCTGTACGATACACACCAAACATTTCACAGTTCAGTTTTGGCAAAGCCGAACTGTGAAATGTTCGGATAGCTCGGATTCCAGTCCGTTTTGGATTTATCCGAACTAATCCGCCGCAATCCACCCCAATCTGAAGTAAAAACCTGAAATCCAATCCAAGTCACGAGTAATCCGCCCAAATCCGAACTAGTCCGCCCAAAACTGCCCAAATTTGTCTCAATCCGAAGTAAAAACCTGAAATCCGGTGAAATCCGAAGGGAAACCATTAAAAACCGGCCAAATCCATTTTGAAGCAAAGTTGATGCTTCTGTTCGGATCGGATTCAATTTTTCCGTGGTAAAGTCCGGATCGGATTTGAATCCGATATTTAACATCGGATTCAGTTCCGATTTGGATTCTTAAGTTCGGATTCGGACAAATCCGATCCGAACACAACCTAACAGCCTTGGTTGTCGTCGTCGTCGTTGTCCTCCTCCGTCTCCTCCTCCACCATCAGCACCAGCACCAGTACCAGCAGCAACAGGAGCAGCAGCAGCACCAGCAACAGGAGCACCAGCAGCACCAGCACCAGCATCAGCACCAGCACCAGCACCACCAGCACCAGCACCAGCACCAACACCAGCACCAGCACCAGCAGCAGCAGCACCATCAGCACCAGTACCAACACCAGCACCAGCATCAGCACCAGCACCAGCACCACCAGCACCAGCACCAGCAACACCACCAGCACCAGCACCAGCAGCAGCAGCACCATCAGCACCACGACCAACACCAGCACCAGCATCAGCACCAGCACCAGCACCACCAGCACCAGCACCAGCAACACCACCAGCACCAGCACCAGCAGCAGCAGCACCATCAGCACCACGACCAACACCAGCACCAGCATCAGCACCAGCACCAGCACCACCAGCACCAGCACCAGCAACACCACCAGCACCAGCACCAGCAGCAGCAGCACCATCAGCACCACGACCAACACCAGCACCAGCATCAGCACCAGCACCAGCACCACCAGCACCAGCACCAGCAACACCACCAGCACCAGCACCAGCAGCAGCAGCACCATCAGCACCACGACCAACACCAGCACCAGCATCAGCACCAGCACCAGCACCACCAGCACCAGCACCAGCAACACCACCAGCACCAGCACCAGCAGCAGCAGCACCATCAGCACCACGACCAACACCAGCACCAGCATCAGCACCAGCACCAGCACCACCAGCACCAGCACCAGCACCAACACCACCACCAGCACCACCACCACCACCACCACCACCACCACCACCTCCACCACCGCCACCGCCGCCGCCGCCGCCGCCGCCGCTGCCGCCGCCACCATCATCATCATCAGTTGCAGCAGAATCACAGTAGCAGCAGCAGAAGGAGCAGCAGCAATGGCTGCGGCGGTGGCGCTCACCTTCGTGAAGTCGTCATAAGCGCCGAGGAGGTTACCTGACAGAGCACGGCCTGCACCACGCCACGCGTACGCCACGTAGAAGTCCTCGTCCTCCTTGATCATCTGCAGGACGGCTCCACAGCACCCGCAGTGGAGCAGACCTTTCAGGGCACTGCAAAAGCAACTCGGACGTAGCAGTCCTGGTGCGCAGACACCACGCGCAAATCCTCACCCTCCTTGATCACGTGGAGGTCTGTGGCACAGCACGGCACTGGCACTGTCACAGGCCCACCACCGACCACTCCACTGCTATGGCACTCATGGTGGAACAGAGGACAGCACAAGCTGAAAACGGAGCTGACGCGGCTGACATTGGGCAATGCTACCCACAAGGCTCTTGGGCAGAGGATGGCGACGCAGAAGGGGACGCTGTCTGGACTCGCTGGAGCTATCAGCAGACACGACAAGACGCTGCTGCTGCAGCCGTCATTGTTGCAGCCGCCTGTTGGATTCCCCAGTGATGATCAAGGGTCTGGGGTTAACGGTTTAGGGTTAATCGTTAAGGGTTAAGTGTTTAGCATTTAGGGTTTGATGGTTTAGGGTTTACGGTCTTAGGGTTAAGGCCTAGGGTAGAGTTGGAAAACCACGGTTTTAGATTAAAACCAAAACCAAAATCAGATTTTTCCCATTTCGGTTTTGGCCTTTCTAACACCTAGGTTTTACCCTCTGAGAGGTGAAACCAAAACCTGATAACAACCGGAAAACTGAGAGAGAAAAAAAAATTGGATTTCTCCCTCACAATCTGTGAGGGAGAAACCAGTTTCATATCTAAAATTGGTTTCCAAAGGGGAAACCAAATTCGAAACCGCAATCGACCTTTGGATTAGGTTCGGTTTTGATTCCGGTTTTCCTGTTACAAAAACCTGGAAAACGTAGATCAGAAGACAATCCGAACCATCTCTAGTCTGGGGTTGACAATTCAGGGGGTGAACCGACACTCTGATTTTGATTTTGATTCCTAGGTTGACTGGCGGGACGCGGCGCGACGAAGTGGCTGACGAGAGCTCGCATGCGCTCGCGATTGCGCCAATTCCAGCTTGTTCAATCAGTCGAAGAATCAATCCCTTACCGCCGATTTCTACTGATTACACCCCTGTTTTGGCCTACGTGTCGTTGCTCCCAACGTCTGGGTAACGTCCTACATGCGGAAGAGGAGAGAATCAGAGGAAATGCCTGGGATTAGGACGTTCAGTGAAAAACATCTACGAAAACTAGTTTCCAGAATAGATCGAGGACATCGACAGTGTCCGTATACTTTCGAACATCTATAATTCTGAAGAAATTTCGACTCGCCTCTAAGCTCCTAGTCGTCGAAGATCTGCTTCGCGGACGCTTCCATCGGCGCGACGCAGAGTGACGGCAATCGATGTCAACAGCCGCCCGAAAAATCAGGTCGGAAGTCCATCGACTTCGGAGGTCAAGAAGCACGATAATGACGGAGAAGGATCACTGGTCCCGCTGATTCGAGCCGGTACTCTCGTGCTCGCAGAATCACTGAAGAATCAGTTTTCGACCGCGAAATCGATCAAACCCTACAATCACAATCAACATCAAAGCGTCGGTTCACCCCCTCAGTGTTCACATCTGGAAGCGTGTTGGCACACGAAACGGAAGTGTGTTCCCAGTCTCCACTAGACGCATGTGCTCTTACATACAAATAGACCGAGGTCTGTGTTTTTCAACTCGACCCGCCTCTGACTCGGTGTTCTCAGTCGGACTCGGACTCGGACTCGGACTCGGACTCGGACTCGGACTCGGACTCGGACTCGGACTCGGTGCGCAAGTCTGAGTCTTACTCACAGAGTCTGAGTTTAATGTCAGCTACTTTGAAGGGGAGTCGCCGAGCCCCAGTTGAGTCCGAGTAGAGTCAGACTTTGGACTCAGAGCGCCCTTGTGCATCCGCGTCCCAGTCCAGAATGGGACTCTGATGCTCAATCCTCTTCAGGCCCACCCTCAAAATTATTTTTTCTTCGGTCCTTGCGTTTGCAGGTTCAATTGTGTTCAGACACAAGCTGCAGCCAGGAGCCATGTTTTCCGCATGCTTTCGGCGACGCCATTGTTCTGAGTCTGTGTCTGGACTCGGAACTCAACTCTCGAGTCAAACTCAGAGTGCCTGGCAAGTCTGAGTCCGAGTCCAGGGCCTCTAGGCCAAGTGGGGTCTGAGTCTGGACTTGGACGGGCGTTTTTGCACACGAGTTTGGGCTCCTCCTCGCAAGTTCTTCACAGTCCAAGTACAGTCTGTCTCACAAAAGTATGTTCACAACATTACATACACATGCAAACACGCATGCGCATGCGCAGGCACGCCTACGCCCACAGAAATGAATTCGCACCTGGTCCATTATGGCAAGCCCCTGTGGATACTGCCCTGATCGGATCTGCACATGTGTAGCAGGCATGCACACGCAAAGTTTAAACGGCAGGGGAAGGGGCACAGAGTGACAGAAGGAAAGGCAAGAGGGAGAGACGAGGGCTAGGGGTAAAAGAGAAATTGAACTTTTCGCGGGGAAGTGTTTCAACAAGTTGGAGAGCCCTTAGCCAGAGAGAGCAGGAGATGAACGTCATCGGCGATGATGTTCATGGGTGAGGGTGAGAGCCTCACCTTCGTCTGACTCTACTGTTAGGCAGGCTGAGACAGGTGGGAGGGGCGAGTAATGCCGAGAAAGCACAACACGGGAAGGAAGAGGTGAGAGAGAAATACTGTACATGGGTACGCCAGCAAAGCCAAGCAAGCAAGCAAGCAGGCAAGCATGCAATCAAGTAATCAAGCTGCTTTTTTGCCAATAGCTCGACGTAGCACGACTCACAACAAGACATGCGGGAATGAGGGAGATGGGAGAATGGGTGCATGAAAAAGGTCATGCTGCATACCGTGGACACCACGGCAGTGCATGCCGCGGATTGGGCGGAGTGGTGGTGTGCTACCATCATCACACGAGGAGGGGCGCCCACAGGGAGTAGNGGCCGATGACGCGGCTGCTGCCGCTTTCAGTCTTGCTGCTGCTGCGGCATCTGCTGCAGCTCTTGCTGCTGCTGCATCTGCCGCTGCGGATGCTGATGCTGATGACGTCGACAGAGACGAGATTGATGACACGGATGAAGGTGACTGTGAGGGTGATGATGAGGATGATGACGACGAAGATGGCGGGGACGACAGCTGTGATGTTGATGGCGTTGATGGTGATGACGATGATGGACGTGGTGGTGGTGGTGGTGGTGGCGGTGGTGGTGGTGGCGGCGGTGGCGGCGGCGGCGGCGGTGGTGGTGGTGGTGGTGGTGGTGATGGTGGTGGTGGTGGTGCTGCTGCTGCTGCTGCAACCGGGGTTCCTGTCGTTTTCTTCACTGGTTGCACCCAAGGTTCTGCCTCCACCTCCCCCCCTGCGTCTGGATCAGGGTCCCAACTGAACGACGAGCCCCCGCTGGATACTGCAGCTGCAGCTGCACCAGCTGCCGCCGCTGCCAACGCAGCTGCTTCCTCCTCTGCAGCTGCTGCTGCTGCAGCAGCTGCTGCTTCTTCCTCTGCTTTAGCAGCGGCAGCAGCTGCTGCCTCTGCCTCTGCCTTGGCTGCTGCTGCTGCAGCAGCAGCTGCTGCTGCAGCTGCTGCCTCCTCCTCAGCAGCAGCAGCAGCTGCTGCAGCTGCAGCCGCCTTCTCCGCTTGAATTCGAATTTCTTCGTCAATGCTCCAAGTCGTGCCTGTGTCCTCCGCCGGACCCAACCCTTCACCTGCATCGGCATCCTGCGCCTGCTCTTTCTCTCTCTGCTCGTTCTGTCTCTGCTCCCTCTGCCTCTGCTCCCTCTCTCTTTGCTCTTTCTCCCTCTGCTCCCTCTCCTTCTGCTCCTTCACCTTCTGCTCCTTCTCTCTCTGCTCCTTCTCCCTCTGTTCCCTCTCCCTTTGTTCCTTCTCCCCTTCCTTCTTTTCCTTCGTTGACTCCCCTTCGGCAGCATGCTTCTGCCCCTGCTGCCTTCCACCTGCATCCCCTTCCGTGCCTCCCTTCTGCTCCACATCGTTGAGCCGCCAGAGGGGGCGGGCAAAGGGGCCCGCCATGCACAACCGAAGGTCTTCCTCAAACATGATGGCATGTTTGGTACGCCAGCGACGCTTCGACAGCGGCACGCCCCACGCAAACATCTCCACCTTCCTCTGCCGCCTCCCTCCCCCGCCCTTCTTATGCCGCCCGCTGCCGCTGCCGCTGCCGCTGGGATTGTCCGCGGCCGTGAGGAAGAAGCGGGGGGAGCGTCGCAGCCAGGGGCGCACGAGGGAGCCCGGTTGCCGCCGCCGCTGCCACCACCGCAGGCGCGGCGGCACCGACCTCTTTGGGCCTCGATCCGCCGAGGCAGGGGCCGTCGTGTTGGGCATGCGGTCAGCGAGTCGCAGCTCGAGCCACGACGAGGGCATGAGGCGCTCGTGGCAGAAAGCGTCGTTGCTGCACTCCATGGCAACGACAACAACAACAACAACGCATGCCCGCGCCGGCCAAAAAAAAAAAACACGCCAACAGATGCCGGCATCAGCACGAGCTCCTCATGCCCCTGACCAGCCATGACAGAGTGTTCTGTGTGGGAGGGCTCGGTTGGGGACGGCTGGGCAGCAGTGACTGATGCATGAGGAGTTCAGATATTCTGAGCTCCTAACGAGTGATGCACTCTGTCAGGAGGTCAGTAGCGTTGGTTGGAACGGAGAGCGTCTGCACAGCACACGAGGACTACGTCCGGAAAGAAAGAATTGATGGGAGCGCAGACCGACAGCGTGAGACGGCTGGCCTATTGGCGGTTGCAGCGACAACAACAACAATGATGGCAGTGATGGCCATGAAAGCGGTGGCCTCGACGATGACGACCATGATGACGGAAAGCGGTGGCCTCGACGATGACGACCATGATGACGGAAAACGGCGGCCTCGATGATGACGGCCACAAGCAGGTCGAGGGAGCCACTGCCACCGGCAATCACATCACCGACGAAACCGGCACCAAGCCAACGCCAACAACGAAGATAACGATGGTGATGGCGACAACTCTGACGGTTGCGAACAAGACTAAAAACGGGGCTGACGAAAGAGATGACAGCAATGATGACGATGGCGACAATGGGGATGGCAGTTGCAGCGACGGCAGTGGCAGCATGGGCCACAAGTGGGCGGCAACGACAGGGGCAGTGACAGCAGCAATGGCGACGATGCTGTGACAACATTGCAATCATCATGGTGAAGGTAGACAGCAGAGGAGACAAAGACAACGGCTCCGTTGTGCTTTTGACTTCTTCCATGAAGATTAGAGCAGCAGCAGCAGTCACCGCAGCAGCGGGGACGAAGCCTATGATGATCCCAGGAACTTTGGTGTCTGACTGAGAGCTGTGTCTGTGGCAGGGTTTGGGTTGTTCCTGCCTTGCCTAGGGCTCAGAGGAGGAGACATCATCTTTCATCTATTTCACTTCTCGAGCGTGAGATTAAGAGGCGAGAAGGTACTCACCACACAATGCTGGCTGCCTGCTTCGATCTCTTCTTCTTCTTCTTCGTCTTCTTGCCATCCTCAGGCTGCATCCGCCTCAACGCCTTCACAGCAGCCGCCCCTCCTTCCACAAACTCCCACGAGGAGCACGCGCGCACCCTCGCCCACTGCCAAGGGGTCTCGGGAGAAGAGGGAGAGGGAGAGGAAGAAGGGACGCCCGGAGGAGGAGAGACCACCTCCATGACGTCACACACGGACGCCACGAGGGAAAAGCAGAGGAGAGGGGCGATGGGGCAAACGGGAGCCATGTCGCTCTGTGTTTTTCAAAAGCAACTGAAACGCTGTTCCCTTTCTCGCGCATAAATATTCCTTCCAGGTTTCGTCGTGTTGCACGTGGAAACACGGCTTTTCTCAACCTTCCCTTGCGCCCTTGAGCACCCCCGATGCTCTCCTTCCTCCTCACTCGCCCCCACTTCCGCCAGCAGCGCCCCGCCCGCCTGTCCGACTCGCCCGTGCTCGATTTCGCGGGTGTGCTTTGGAGCTCGAGGACGACAAAGCGAGGCTTTCCCCAACCGAGCGGTCAAGCTGGCTGGCCTTTCAGCGAGAGAGGCTGGGTGAGATTCTGTCTCGTGCTGACGAGACGACCCCTCACGTGCGCAATCCAACGGCGGCCTTCAGCGGCGGTTCAAAATGTCCGCGCAGATGCGGGCCAGCCACGACCACGAGACGCCTTCCTCAGTGCACTGCGGCTGTCCGACGACCAGCAGCCGGCAACGCGGCAGCGCTGCCGCGCGTGGAGCAGCTGGTGGCCTGGCGGTCACCAGCTCGAGGGAGTGCGCGAATGTGAGAACGTCCGCATGGAGGCGGACGGCGACGGGCGAGCGGCATTCGCTGCAGACCAGTGCCTTCGCTGTGGGTCGGCTGACGGGCTCCTCGAAAATGATTATGGCCCCCGGTGAATGGCCCCGGCTGCACCTCTGATCCCATCTCCAAAACAATTACTTTTTTGTATGATGAGGGAGATAAGAAAGCCGGCACCCCCGAAGGTCAGAATTGCCGACCAGTCGATGATGGAGGCTGAGCAAGGCCCGGATCCGAAAAACATCTGAGGGTGCGTTTAGATTCGGCCGAAAGCCAGGCGGAACCGTCTCCGGCAGGCGGATACCCAATCTGGAGGCCGACTTGAGACGAAGAGCGCCTCCTCCGGAAAGCCTGTTCGTTCTTTGTGGGCTATTAACGTACTAGCACAAGAAAGGATACAAAATATATTTGGTCTCATATTTTGTATTTGAAGTGAACTTGTTGCCTTGTTTTGTATAATCAAGGGAAATTGTATTTACCAGCATTATTTTTTTATACCTTTTCCTCGCACACCCCTTTCATGTTACAACTGTCATAAGAGCATTGACGTACACGTCAACTTTGACATTCCACTCAACAAATGCACTTGCCGGACCCAAGCAAGCCGATCAGCCATCTTACTGACGGATGACCCTCAACTTCCATCTCCAAAGGTCAATATTTCTAACAGCAGGATCGTTAGGGTGCCAAGAAATAATTCTCAGGAAAACGGATTTTCTATCGGTGCATGATATTCAATAACGATTTTTTTTGTGAAATACCTAGAGGCATAACATGATTTATGTAGATATTGAAATTATATTATCATAATATTAAAATTGCTATTACGGTAAAATATTGGCATCATTGACCAAAATTAATGTGATCCCGAGCTGCTAATGGCCAAGAACTGTCTAACGTATTCCGAGTGTCGGCTGTGGCACGGGATTAAATTATTCATTCCATTCAAAACCCCCTTAACAATGGGAAGAGGTGGAGGCACATTGAGCAATCATGTAAGATATATAAATGAATTATTATGTTTCTTATAATAAATTTATTAATAATATTTTCATTTTTTGAATGATACACAATCTTTTAGAGTAGTTTTCAAGTACCGACCTTGGTTTTGACGTTGCCTTCTTCCATTGCAATAGACAACTCGTAAAGAAAATGCATCTCTTATGAAATCTACATACTTTCTCCTTTCTTCAAATGATTGTTTAATTACCCAGAAAACATTTACACCTTTGCATCAGTTAAGGTGGCTAAATTCCACTTTTAGTGAAAGGGAACCTTCCATACCGTAGTATTCTATGGCCTAGAAGGTGACTTGACCTTCTTAAACCACACTATTCCTCAATGAAACTAGGGGGAATTTAATACAAGATACCTCATCACTTTTTACAATACAATTTGGGTTTTTAAAAATGAAAAGGCTTAATGCCATCATGAAAAATTCAGAAATTTACTTACCGACTTCCATTATGCTTGAAGAGATGTATGGAATTGGAAAACATCACATTCTATCAAACACCCTCCTAGGTCACAATGAATGGGGCCACACGATCAGTTACAAACTCATGATGTTTAACACAGTTCCATTTCTCATGGAGATAATATTTCAAATTAAAGATAATGACTCATTGTGGAGGCTTGCGACATGTCTTTGCACTAAAATCACCCACATAGGCTATAATTGAAGTAAAACACATTGATAGGTTTTTCCTCAACTAATTTGGGGATTACAACATGGACCATCACGTCAAGTGTGATTAGTCATTGGTGGAATTTACTGTCAAACCGTTTCGTTCAGATAATTTTTCACTGAAACATACCAATGTATAAAAAAGAAAATGTGTTAGCATAATGTCTACAAGATAGGAGCACCTTGAGGATTACACCACAAAAGTTAATTCTCTTCTCCAAATCTCTCCAATCCATGAGATACATCAGTGATTCGTGATGATGAGCCGATGGAACTCTAGGTTGGTGCATGATAAGGGAAGTTGCCTTCTATCCTTTTTCCCTGCCTTAATCACTTAATTGTGTACTATCCTTGAATCTTTATTATGAAATGGGACTTCCATGTTTTCAAAAGGCTATGTGGATAGATAAATTTCTTCTCCTTTTCATCACTAAAAACTTCTAGTGTAGTATTATTGCCCTATATTCCCTCCCATCACACAATAAGGGGTGGCCAGCAACGACACCTTGGGAATGCAAGGCATATGTGGTGGCTAACTACTTGTTTGTTAAAGTACTGCCTAAAGCCAACTTAGAAGATTGCCGTCACTAAGTCACGTAAATTGCCTGCAAACATCTAGAGACTGAAAAATTTCCAACAGATTTTTCCACTATGTTTGCGATGACGAGGTTGCAATTCCTTCATAACCCCACTCCCCTAAGGATACCATTTTCAAACTTGATGGGAAGTGCCTAGCTCTTATGGAGGTTAAGGAGGAACAAGAAGTCTCATAGTTCGCCTAGAAATGAAATGAGTCCAAGAACAAGGAATGAAATCTTTGAAATACTTTTCTTATGCCTACCTACTGAAATGGCCTGGAGGGAGAAATAATCAAGGAGGTATCATTCATGAAGAAAGGTAAAAGAGAGGCTTGAAGGGTAGAAGATAAATAAAAGAAGATGGAATTGAGATACAAATGCGGATGGTTGCAAACCCTAGTCAAGTATTACTTCAACCCTTCTCCTTACTCATAATCTGGGGTTCAATTCTATTTTCATTATTTTCTCATTTTCTCTTGTATTTTTTTCTGGGTTCTAGAGGTCATATTGTTATATAGGTCGTGTTTAGGTTTGTAAGCCTTAATGTGATGATTGTTTTGTCCAGAAATGGGAAATCAAGACATTCGTGTTATCACAATGTGAATGTGCTAGTCATGGTCGTTTGGGAAGTTAAGATTTCTTACAACGTGTTTGTGTGATTTGTGCTGCCATGGAAAGATGAGGGTATGAAACTATGACCTCACAACTTTTATGACAAAAAATAGAAAGAAAAGGAGTACATATCTATTTGCAGTGGATTATGTCCCCTCACACATTTTTCAGTGTGCTTATTCCACACAACAGGATGAGAAATGACAAACTATCTAAGAATACCACGATGACAAGTCATGAACTAAGAACGCACTCTCGGAAAATTCCAAGATTATGGGGACGGCTTCATAAGGATGGTAGCTATGCTAATGGGAACAATGTAACCTAAGGCGTCATTCTTAAAATGCAGAAAAGTTTAGAATAGTAAATAAGCAAAACGTGCTAAGTGAGCATGTTGACATGGATGTGTGTGACTTCAACAAGTGGACGAGGGCTTAAGGAGGACCATACCAAATTTTACCTTGATGTACACAGAGACAATAACAACACCAACAAGTTTAAAAAAATTATCATCATTGTAAGGAAAACTCAAGCGGATCAGTCGAGAAGTACAAACTGTGCCTTAAGCCAATAAAATCAAGTAATAAGAGAAATTCTACTGATTATAGTTATGAATACACAACACCCATGAAAGAATTCTTTTTATCATGAGTTGAAAAATGGAGCAAGGACGAAAACTTGCTTTGCTTATTAGAAGATCGCGGAGGTAGTAACCTAGTCTGCAACATGACTCAACATGAGCACTCACTACGAGGGTGTGACACCACAACACATAGTGGAAGAAAATCCCCTCCCCCAAAGTTTAAGACAATGTGTACACCTGATATAGGGCTATAAAAAGAAAACGTTTCCTTTAACCATAACATATTACCCGTACTCTCCTCGGGTGCATAATAGGATGTGGGTTATGCATGGCTCTTAAGTGTATATGTGAAGTTTTTATGACTTCAAGGCTTAAGATGGTGTTCCCAAAACTTTCGCGCATGTTTGGAAAATAATCTAAAATCTTGACCATAATCACTTGCTTGGTTTCCTAGGAGGCAACACAGAAATGTGTCAACATCAAGGTTAAATGTTGGAGTAGCAATGCCTATTGTGCCTTGAAGTTTATGATGCCATATGTATTGGTACCAAGGACCTACCAACCTTGACAAACTAAAAGAAGTTAATCAATATTTCCATTCACCATAATTTTAACATCTTAGCTAATACATTAGCTAAGTCACAAAGGGCCCATTATGGGAAGCCACATACATTTACTCCATCATTAGGGTGACCATGGCATAACATTAAGAGAAGAAAATACCTTCAGGTATGAGGGCAAAAATGGGCCAAAAAGTGGCCTTACATGGAGTTGCAACCCATGCCATGTTATGTCTCATAAGCCATCATATGTAAGAAATTTACCAAGAAGGAGGAGGTAAATTTTGTCTTGAATACGATCAAGGACTTGAAGTGACTGTACATTGTGCTTGCCTCTTACCAAAACAAGAGAACCACACTTGTATAAGAAGGCTCAAGCTTATTGTTGAGTGATGGTACCAAGACCTTAATGTTATCAAATTGCTTGTTCCTATGGTAATTGGTAAGTGTATCGTGAGAATGTGATAGATCAAAGCACTAGAACAACAATGGACCAGGTTTGGATAGTTCAGAGTGCATTACGTGTTTTATTTATGGTTAATGACCTAAAAACGGCCTTTTTAAACTATGTACATGAGCACTACAAAACAAATACAAAGAACATACATGAAAATGATCAAAATATTTTCAAGACAACCTTTCAAATCATTGATCACCATGGATTTTGGTAAGCATGAGGAGAAATATCCTCAAACATTCTAAGAAATAGAAATTCGTTATTGTTGTTTGTTTCATTCTAGCAAATATTCAAAAATAGAAAGTCTTAGTGACATTATATGTTTTTCTTATTATATATCAGATTCCAAGATTTTTTACTCTTGTTATTTGGTTATATCTGGTATTTTTGTACGTGATTCACATTGTTTTTGTCTTACGTGCAATTATGCTTACGGTAAAATCTGTACTATTACCCTCTTACACTTGCACGAACAATCATAATATCGTCCGTCTTATAAGATATGAGTATGGCTGCTATTCTGGTTGCTTTCAATGCATCACACTTGGTCAAATACGTTTGGAACAAAGAGAAATTTTGTAAGTTGGTTGTACTCTACGATTGTTTCAATGCCCTTCAGCTACAACAAATTTGGAATGGAACAGATGTACTTGACTGAAATTTGATATTTTTAGCAAATGATTTTTCCTTTGAGGATAGTGTCTTAAAATATTCAAGTGATATATGTATCATATCAAAATTTGTTTTTTAAATTATCTTTATTTTGCTCACATGTAGAACATAAGAATGTGGTCCCCTCGTACACAGTGATACACTAACCTTATACAATTTTATTTGTTTAAAGATGAAGTCCTTTAGAGGAACTTAATGTTTGAATTTGAATTGGTTTGAAAACGAAAAAACAAATTTTTGATAGATGAGACCATTATAAAATTGACCTTTATGAGGGGTTGGATTTTAAAAAATCAAAAAAACTATTTCATTGTTTGAACATTCTATTATGTACATTACCATGATCACTCGTCTAATACAAAATCTCAATTTTGAAGGTGATGGAGGGGGGATTTTCAATTGCAATATCTCAACCAAGCCTAAACAATAAAAGTGTATAAGGTCAATGCATGAAAAATTGTAGCAAAGGAGGGTCGATGAGTTTTCATAGGTGTGTTCTTTACATGTATGGGAAGAAAATATGAGTGTTCCAAATGATTTATTGTTACGGTACACTTCCTTATACAATACACCAATGCACCTTGTGCTTTGAAGGGAAGGTAGTTACCAATACAATTGCATGATACATTTCCTTAATTTCCCTCACTACCCTAATTTTCTTTCCATTTTTAGTAAAGCAAACAATGAGTTAATATTTGTACAATGAAAAGCAAGATATTTCCTAGAATGTTAAAGGATATTTGCACACCTATTCATTGCTCTTTACACAAAGTAGAAGAAATATGCTTTCATATTCATATTCATCCTGAAAAATGATCTTATCATGCTATGAAAACACATATTTTTCCTTTGAACACCATGAATTGCATTATAAGAAACTTTGAAGGAAGCTTCTAGTATACATATGTGGTACATAGATTGTTACGTGTATGAAAGAGAACACATAAATTATAACTTGCCTTTATAATTGACTAGAGTATAATTTTTCTAACGTATTCAATTTTCAGGTAGAAGGTCCAATGCACGCAAGTAAAAATATTGGAAAATGTGCATTGATGGTACGTGAGCTCAAGGGATAGCCGACTGATAACGTGAGGTTTAAAGTGTTCAGCATTTTAACCATTTGGTTGAGAATAATTGAAGTGAAAAGGCCCCAATCAAAAAACAAAATCGTAATAATGATGCAATGTAGGTTGTCCGTGAGCATTACAATAGGTTCTTCTTGTAGCAAATTTTCTGCAACGTTATATAGCATGGCCACTTTAGATGTGTGTGCCCTCCAGTTGTTCCATGTGGACTAGAAGATGTGAATTTAAGAAAATCTACACTACCACATGAATATGGTGCAACAAATCGCAAACAAAAGGGTATGGATGGGAACATGGCTCTAGTAATCACTTGGTAGTGGAAATTACCAAGGTTGTCGTGTAGGTATCCCTGAACCTTGAGTGACATTCGTTGAGAACCGTATGAGGAGATAATGGATCAGAAATATGATATCAAAATAATGAACAAGGGTAAACAAATATGATTTCTAAACAAGTTTGAATTTCTCAGCTCTTTCTTCTCTTACATATAATCACACCTCATAGTTTCTTTTTGTCATGGTCCACACAATCTTACCTCTAAAGAGGAAACCTACTGTTGAACAAGCTTTATGGTGTGAACACATGATATTGTTCAAGAGAGTTCTTCTTAAGTGGTTGAATATAGGCTATCAAAGCCAAGAATACAATCATGTTAAATATACATTAGGTAGAAAAAATGGATTGTCAAATGACGATGTGGGAAGGCCTTTGTATAATTTAATATAGCCATAAGATATGGATAAGAATGGGTAAAACATGGGAGCTACAAGAAGTTCTATATTCTTTATCATTGTCATGAACTTGGCTTCCTTCGAGAAACCTTTCTCACTTAAGAGAGTTTAGAGAACTCAAATTCTAACTAAAAATACCTAGTTGATACCCTCTTAACCTTTTTTTAAGATAGCAAAAGAAACATTTCTTCCAATTCCTTTTTTTTTGCGGGAAGTGGGTTTGAAGTATGATCAAATGGATGGTACACTGAAAATTATTGAAAAATATACGATAACTCTTGTTTTTAATTGTAAAAAGAAACATTTATTTTATAGCATGTAGAGAGCTGCACATTGGAGGTAATCAACCCTCTTCACCAATTAAGTGTGGTTGTAAGACAACATTGGGTTTGGAATAAGTCTTCCATGTTGTTTGGAACAAATGAATCAATCCGTTGCGAGGAGAAGTGTGTTTGTATCTAGATCGTAAGTGCATACTGATATCATGTTATTTACGATTTGGAAACTTGCATACACTGCAAGTATTAAATATTTTCCGGTAGTGTTTTTGATGTTTAGTAGCTCATCATAAAACATAGTTCAAGGTGAAGGAAGACATACTGCAAGAGATCATCCCTCAACTGGAATATTTCTTATATTTATTTTGAATCCATTTCCAAATACATGTATTAGGCTTTCACGTGTACTAGAATTCCAGAAGAAAAACTCACAAGCTATAGGATTTCAATTTATCCTTATGAAATGTTTTATTTTCAGCCCATGAATCTCTTGAGTAGGAGAGAATGATGAAATTCCAAAAGAATATATCTAGCGTAACTTGCTAAAGGTTAGGTTTAATGAACCTGGTACATGAAAGGTCACTCCTTTATGCTAACAATATATCATGGTATGTGCATGGGTGTAGACTACCTTTTGCTGAAGAAACAGATGTTGATATGTTGCTTTTCCTAAATCTGTTTGAGTTCATATCTCATGTGCTAAAAGGGGAAGAACTATTTTTTCCTTCCATATTCTATCTCCATCGTTGAATATGGTTTTTTTTTAAATCAATGATTTACACAATCATCGAACATGATTAGATATATGTTCTTTTGTTGAGGCCACTGAATGCATACACAGCCTTCCAAGAATAAATCAACCAAATCCTTACCAGACAACAAGGTCACTTTGACTTGAGTGAGCTCAATGGCGTTTTCGATTACTTCTTATATGTGATACATCACACACATTATTTTTACGATGTCCTTGTGGTTCTTTGTGGTGTAATGATTCCACGTATAGATTGATTGAGAAATTTTAGTACAAGACAAGCCTATTCAGACACATATTGCACATTGAAAATATAAATAGTAGATGAAAACAAATATATGCTTTCATGGATAAGCCAAACCTATTAAAAATTGGGAAGATGAGGTGCTTCTTGTTCTTGTAAATTAGTTTTAATAGCTTGTGGAAGGTAGGTTAACTTGTTAATATTCGTAGCCAGGTTCACACAAAAAGACATGCACAATAAATGGATCACTAAGTGCAAAAATGAAATGGTGAAATTAAATAACAATTGTTTCCTTAACAACTATTTCACTTATTTTGGCTCCATCATGACTACAAATAAGGCGATGTAATTCATTAATAGCACGACTTGGAGTAATATTTATTTAAGAAGATCATATGGTCTGGTATGTGAGCTAGAAGCTCATCCTTGCTTAGATATACTACACGACAGTTGATCAAGAGCTTCTTGTTATGGCTTGAACTTCTTAGATTTTTCATAGAGATCCCAAGGGTGGTCAAAGGCACGTGAAGATAACATTGACAAAAGCCTTCTCATTTTCTTTAAAACACAACAAAACATGTCAAGATTTCAAGTGTGTTCACCTAACTATATATGCCAAGTGCTTTTCAATTCTGAGTATCGGCCAAGGCGGATCCATGCAACAGCTCCACGAAGCCATAAACATGACCAATGATATTATGTCAGATTTTACAGCCACCTCGACAGCTATAATGCAAAAACCCAAATTCCACGTACTTCTATGAAAACTACCCCCCTGATCTTTGTATCCAACGATTGTAATTTAATGAATTATGTCATCCTTGATTTCAACTAGTTTTTTTTGTATGAGTTATGCAGGTGATTCAATTTGATCAAATTGGTGGATTTTGAGACCCTTGGATTAAAAAAATTCATGCTCAAAGTCTTTTCTTTGACGTGTTATTCTACGTTGATCGATGACGTCTATGTTTCCTAAGGTATGTAGAATAATTTCAATTGTGTATAAATCCCATGATCCACACATAGGAACTAGTGTTATCTAAATCAATGAGAGAATGCATGAGTGAACATTTTATTGAATTATTCATGTGGCTTCTTGAACTCATCAAGGTAGAAATTCAATGAACTTCAACTAAATTTGAAAATATTATGTACGAATTCAAAATTCAGGGGGTTTCTCAAGAGATAATTTTGTAAAAATATTCATTCAACAAGTTCCAAATGGGTTGTTGTTGAGATTCTTTGTTTACATAGGCTGAGTCTTAGCAGGTAAAATGTGATCTTAAATATAAGAATTGATATGCAAGGAGTATAATTGTTTTCCTTGCACATGGGAGAAATTCAAGCTGATTTTTTTCAATTCCATGTTCTGATGGTTGTACGCCATGTTGTACCATACAATACGGGACAAACACTCGCCAGCCACTATTGACTACAAGGACAAGTTTTTACGTTTCAAGTATTATATTTAAGTCATGTACGAGGTGTAAGGAAAAACAAAATTTTGGAATCTAATAAAAATCCCTTATTCAAGGTTATCTATGGGATTCTATGTGCATGGAATATCTAATCAACTTTGGGGAGATGAAATTTCTTATACATTTTCTGTCATTAGTTGTGGCGTTCCTAACAAGGATGGTATACTCAACTCCCACAACCCCTCGTGACAACAAAAATGGGCCAATACATTTTTGTAAGTGTTGTGAAGTACCAAACCCTTTTTTTATTAGTACCTCTAATAGGAAGAATTTTTTCTAGTACATTATGGTTAAAGATGCACCCTTGCTTTGGTATAGACTTATAATAATGTACAACATTTCATCCTTTAGCATAAACATATGGCATGAATGACATGGTAGAGAAGATGCTTCACATGTAAATGTTTTTTACCATGCATGAATAGTATAAATGTTTTTCAAGGGTACAATGTTCTATGGACAAATGTGAGTAGAAGTCCATGCATGTCCATTTATTTGTTTTAAAAAAGTGCGGGGGGGGGGTTTCAGTGGTGCTCTTTTCATTGGGGAAATATAAAATTGTTGTGCGACGTTCCTTGTACTAACCCCTTTTTCGATTGCATTAAATCCTTACAAGAGAAAAAGGGTGAATTCCATGTTTCTTTATAACAAACACAACGTTGAATGATAAGATTTCCTTTGAAATTTCATGTACGTTTTTTTTGTGTTAATATTTAATTCTTAAATCTTCAGCTTTATATGCCAAAAGAATAGAACACCTACTGATGATCATTAGATGCTTTACATCAAGATCTCTGTATAAATTCCATCTTCTTCTAAGCATGAATATACGTGCCAATGAACTTCATAAAAAGGTTTGGCTAAGAAATATTTAACCGCCATCAATCCTTATACTTCACCTACTCTTGCACCAAGTATGTTCATTTTCGTCCAATGTTTCTAAACAATTCTTCTGCAAATGGACCGGTTTTAAACATTAACATTACTTTATAAGGTGTGCATGGAGTACATGAGCAACTTGGAACCTTACATTCATCAACGTGTTGAAAGCAGGCAGCACTTCAATCTTTAAGTGAACATATGAGGTTTGAGATGCTCAACTTGATTCTTATGTGCATGCTCCACACAAAAGCAATGATGCCCTAATTGTGCATAATTAATAGCGCTAGGATTGGCCTTAATGCCTTAAACGTTCAGGTCTCATTTATGATTTTTATCATCATCCTTATTTCACTTTGTTTTTCCCTCACTTTTCCACACTCCTATTCGTTGGTCATGAGATGAAAAGGTTTATGGTAAGTTGGGAGGAATGTAGCGGAAGGTTTGATTCAACCCTCGTACTAGGCAATAGGAGAAGGCCATGGACAGATTACCCCCCACCAAAGAGAGGACTTGGTAGTGGCTACCTACTTCTTGGCTATTACCTAACCAAAAACTAGGAGAACAATCAATGGCTTTTTCGATGACTATTCAGTTACTAGGTGAACGCCTTCTTGCATAAAATCAAGCTTAGTCAATTTCCAACATGCTCAAAGGCATCAAAGTTTGAGTTGACAGGCCTTACGTCCATTTCCTTACTTTTCCCTTTGTATCTCACGAGGTGAGTGAGATAAGGGAAAAGGGAAAGCAAAAGATACATGAGAAACTGATATCAACATGATAGTGTAAAAATAATCCAGCATATCTCTTAGATTATGCTTTTGGAATAGTTCTTCAAAGATGAAGCTGAAGCTTTTTAGTGTATTATAAAGTTTCAAACACAAAAAACTTATAAAAACTTGATTTCAACATACATACCCCTTGTATGGGATCCTAATTGAGCAATTAAGGAAAACATACAACCTTACAAGAGTGAAACCATTAAAGTCATCCACTTCAATTCAACGATGAAGTTTCTATACATAGTGACAATGAGAGAAAAATCCATCTCGTGAGCTCTCGAAAGCCATTCATGACTTTAAAAAAAGAATTATACGTAGGATATGATATCACAAAGAATTCAAAATCCATTACAAAGTTTATAGAAATCAGACATGATGTGATTCCGCTATAACGGTGTAACTGATTCGACGGAGTCCATGGCCAACTAGGCCAAAACCGCGGTGCTTGAGGGTCCACGACCCTCAAGCCATCCCGTCTAGCCGCCCACAGTCCCAGGTGACCCCGCTCGGGCCACGTGGCTTCTTCAACTAGTCGGCGTGGGATTGCAATGCTACACTCCCTCCCGTTAAGAGTGAGAGCCGCCTTTAGATCTCCGTTAATCTCGACATGGGATTTGAGCTTGGAGCTGTGATACAAATGTAATGGATTCGATGAAATCCTTATCCGACTAGGCCAAAACCGCGGTGCTCGAGGGTCTCTGACCTTCAAGCCATCCCATCTAACCGCCCACAGTCTGAGGTGACTCCGCTCGAGCCACGTGGCTCCTTCGAGCGGTCGCCACGGCACTGCCATGCCACTAACGGCCTTCATCTTTAAACAAAACCTCTACCATAATGATAAGATGATATTGATCATATGGGTAATGATCTTAAAACATTTATGGCAGGACATTGGTTCATTGGTAAAAAGGTTTGAAAACCTCGTCATTATGAATAGGATAGCCGAGTCAAAGAGTAATAATAACATGTGAACTTTTATGAATTGTTTTTGAAATTAGGAGAATTGAATCGTATAGCATGTCCATCATTTAGCATGTATTTAGGTGAAATTTTGTATTAAAGACAAGGCAATTTAATAAAAAAATTGCCCTGTGATTGAGATTTGACATGTAGGTTGTTGCCTTGTATTGAGTTTCATAAAGCCGGGTGAATTTATGGTTATGGTAAGATGAATCTCAATGTTTTGTAAGATATTGGCGCTTATGACCCATATTCCATTTCATGCCAATAAAGTTGATGTAATAATCCCTATTAAAATGAATTTTTTGTGGAAACGATTTGATAATAACATGATACAAGTTGCATATGAAACAAAGAAGACTTGACATCAGAATACGTGACATGTAGGAGGTTTAAGATATGCTACATAATTATTTGTGACATGTAATAGAAAGGTTAATATCATTAAAGAGAGAAAAGGAAATTTTTAAATTATTGATTGGAGGAAAGGAGCTCATTATAATGAACATTACTTGCATAGGTGTGTTGAATACAATGTTGAAACATGCATTAGACAAGGCTAAGGATCTCTAAATATCAAGGTTGGCTTCTATTGTCGTGATGGCTAATACATAACATCATTTGAGTGAACTAGTATGGGTATGGGAAATATTTTAAATTTCACATATAGTGAAAAGTGAATAATATCACTTAATGTTATATAGAGAAAAATTCCTGAGGATTATTCAAGTATATATTTTCACGCTTAGAAAATATCTCTTACCTATATGTGGACAATTAAAAGCATGGTGATACCATTATCTTATTCTTCAACCTTCCCTTGGTCACCTATGCCCGGTAATGAGGCAATCATCTATGAATGGTAATTCTTATGACAAGGTCTTTTATGCAGTGTTTTATTTAATTTTCTCTTAGTACATGAGCTCTTCTACACTTTTGAGTTGATTCAGTCTCTCGAATGAGGGGAGGCAATTACAAAATAAATGCTAAACGATCATGTGGTCAATTTTAAGAAGGAATACTAGGTTCATCAACACTTTTTATAGAAGGTGTTTCACAAGTGTAAGCTGGTTTAAGATTTCAATTATTGATGATACGGTTGCTTGCAAAGTAATAATTGCATTAGTCAATAGATATTGAAGATCACCTAGCTTTAAAATCATATGTAGAGTTACTAACAAATATTGTTTGTTCTTCTGGAATGAAGTATTTATGTATTGATTGTTTGACATATTTTGTTGATGTTTCATCACACATGCATGCAATCATGTGGAGAGGTCACCTCTTGAGTCCTTGCCTGGGATCATTAAGGGGCATTGATAGAAAGCAGTCCTCATTGCCTAGAGAGATATCGATCCATCCTTAGTAGAGGTAAAGCATATGAGTATACTAGGTCATAGTGGACAAAAGTAAGCTGGTTTTTCTAAAAGGTGTGTAAATTCCCTTAATTCTTGCATTATTTTTATCTGATTGGATGATGGTCAAATAAACCCCTGACTTAGATACATGAATGAAGTATGCTTTTTGAAATGGATAAAATATTTTCTATTTATTCCTCCATTATTTCGAATAAAAAATTAAATTTTGTTCTCTCTTTATATTAAAATATATTTGTAAGCTGGAACACATAAATGGATACAATACTCAGAAATGTAAATTATGAGGAGGTTATGGTCCATTTGAGAAGCGTTTATGCTTGATGAAAAACGATGATGAAGGAATGAAATGTGTTCTAGGAGGGATAATGGGCTTATCCTTTGATGAGAACTGATGTGTGAGGTGGAGATTAAACGCATGTGAAATAGACATAAATTCTTAAAAGATTTTTTTAGACTACTTGATGGATGATGTCGTTGTTATGATTGTGAAAGAAGGTAGTTTGAATAGCTTTAAATACATCAGATTGAATACATAGGTTGGATGTATTTCTATTGGGGAGGTTGATTTGTAGGGGCCAAGTAGTATGGCTATGGAGAATTGAGTAAAGAGTGTTTTGAGAGGATTGTTAACATCCAAAGGAGGGACACGAACATGTTTCCATTGTGGTAGGATGGTGAAACAAATCATGGTATGAGGAAAACTCCATTTAGGATTAAAACCAGAGATGTGATCTAGTATCTATGTACCAAAAAAAATCTTCATATGTGGTTTGGGCAAAGATGTGGCGAATGAAACATTGTACGGTGTTGAGAGTCACATGAGATTTTAGAGAACCACGTTTTCAAGGGAATCTGTTTAGCTAGTGGTCATTGCGGCAGATTGTATTTGGATATAGGACATGATTTTTACTTAGAGAGGCTTGTGAGCACATATTATATTGGCTTGACATGTTTTTGATTAGGGTTTGTGGGAAGTGTATGGGGGTAAAGAAATGACACTTGTAAAAGAATGTTTTGTAGGCGGTGAATTTGATAATAAGCCATTAACAGAGGGGCAATTTATACATGCATTTGTGTGATGGGGTTTTGTTTGGCATATTTATGTGATAGGGAGAAGGAGAGGCTTGTGAAGTGTTATGCTTTTCATATCTTGCTAATGATGGAAGTCTATGCATGCTTTCTAATTAGCTCAAGTCTAGTAAATGGTTGAATGTGTTATTGTTTGAACCTTTTATGGTTTCATTTTATTGTTTGATCGATATAGGGGGCATATAAGCTTTCAAAGTTTTTTAATTTTGAATACTTTGTTACGTTTTTTGGTTGGAATTCTTTAGTAGTTTGGACGTCGATGGGATGCCCTTGTCCACCATCGGACATGTTTTAATTGATTGCAACTGTTTTGAGAATCACTCCTCTCCTTTGGGTTGTAACAAAGTTATACCATGCCATTTCAAACTGACTTTCACATGCCTTTTCCACCATAACACACCTCACTCCTTTCAATCCCCAATAATATTTGGGGAAATTTCAACATTCAACCCAAGATAGTTTGGATTTGGTGTGTGATGTTTTGCTTGGTGCGGTGTCCACTTTGACTTTTGCCTTTCAGCGAAATTTGTGCATGAATCTCACTCATATAGCTGATTGTGAGCATGGAGGCTATTGTGTGTGAACCAGGTGCAAAGGTGGTAAAAGGTGTTGCTTGCACGCTTGCATCTTCAGGCATTCGAATACGAGACATTTATTTTGATGAATTTCGAGACAACTGAACTCAACAAAGAATGATTGGAAGGTGTGCGGCAATCTCGATGTTTTCGGATTGCGTCGTTGGCAATTTAGTCTACCTTTACCAGCCGGACCCTCAAGCCTGGTGAAAATCGGTGATGGCGGCCGCAGATCGAGAGCCAGGTGGATGTCACTATGTGAGCATGTTGCGACGTGCTGCAGTTATCCAAGATTTTGACGTCTTGGACAAAAGAGAAGCCTTCGAAAGCCATTTCGTCGGTGAAGGTAGCCGGCTACTTTCGTCATCGCAATATATGAATCGTATATAACAAATTGTGACGGAAATTTCCGAGTTCGTCCTTGACCGACCGAAGGACCAGCCATTGGGATACTTGGAAACCTACATGCTGGGCGCATGGTCTGAATACCATGGACTTGCGTTACGCTCCCAGTCCACATCAAACAGTCCACCCGGCGGGTGTACGAGAAATCGGACTGCATATGGCAAAAAGTGAAGATTTAATGCACTTTCTCTATTGAAAAAAAGGCTGACTCAGCTGCGTCCAATTGTGCGATGGGCTTTCAGAAACATGGTTAGATTGATTTCAAGTCGTGAAGTAAGTTTTCATTTTACAATGGGTCATCACCGTTTTTGTGTTGAAGCGGTGTAAGATCTCATGTGATTTCCGTTGTGTGCGAAGGAACCGAACAATGCACATGGTAAGTCTTACTGCTGAACTCCGAAAGCAATTCAATATCATCACTCATTAACCGTCTGAGTTGTTCACATAGCCACCGCACGCTAAAATCGCTTGTTTTCGCCATTTTGCAGTTCCGCGCCGTGATGAAGGTACCTACAAAACTGTCCAAAAACCGTTTCTACAGTTTGAACATATCCGACGATATTGAAGATCTGCACAACCCACCAGTTGCTGGATTCTCCCAACAACATCATCTTCATCTGTGGCATGGAATACATTTCCAACACTATTCGACATGAACTCCCAGGAGTACAAATCTCAGAACACCTCATCAAGACGTTTGCAGGGTACGCCGACGATGCCACCATCTTCGTCAATCATGTTAAAGAGGCATCCTTAGCTATCACCCTTCTACAGGACTGTGCCAGGGTCACAGGACTTCATGTCAATGTGACAAAATCCAAATATGCCCCCCTCTCCCCCGCAGATGAGGACTCCCCTCCCCCAGTCCCGATCCTCGGCCCTTCCGACACTGAAAAAGTCTTACGAGTCCGCATCTCTCCTTTGTACGACCCCCTCCACACGTGGACTCCCCTTATGGAGTCCTTACAACAAGGAATGAAGAAATGGAATGGGGTCTACCCTACCGTGAAAGCCAAAGTCACCCTTGCAAACTATTACCTCCAACCCAAATATCTTTACCATGCTGTCGTTATTCCCCCGTTCCCAAAAGTTCGAAAGCTGCTTCCTCATATTCTTACCTCCTTCCTCTCATCTCACCAATCGCATAAACGCGACGCAGCCACCCCCCTCAAACTCATCCCTCTTCCCGTCGCTAATGCAAAACCCAATCATGGAGGCCTTGGTTTAGTCCACCCCCTACATAAAATCAATGCGCTCCACGCCAAGTGGGTATATACACTTCTCACCCGACCGTTTTCTCCGTGGAAGCGCCTCACATTTGCCTCCTAAAATGTCCCCTATGAAGGACATTTTTTCACCCTCTCACACTTCCCACCGCAACTGCAACAAAATATCTCAGACCGATGGATCCATTGCTCCCAAGCCTTCTTCAATACAAAACCCACAATCCTACCCCCTCTGATGTGTCACGATGATCTCATGGCAGAACCCCTTGCCCTCAATCGGTAGATACGTCGCCCATCACAAAAACCCTTTGGTGTCCACCCGGCGGAAACCTTTCTCATCCAACAACGCCTCAGACTCCACCATATATGCAGCCCTACCCCTCACCATGCCTTCCGCAAGCGTACAAATGCAGAACTTGCCTCCTTGGGCTACAACCCAACCCAAATTCGCCTCCTCAACAAAACCTTTCACTACCTTCCTCCGGAATGGAAAGTGGTCTTATCCACACCACCCTCATCCAATAGCCTATGCCACCTTTCAGACTTCTTCATCCTCAGAGGGACATCCCAATACCCCCCACCGGAACTCTATTCCCCAATAAAAGTTCACTCAACCTTTTTCCTCTGCCGGGTCTTTACAGTGGACAATGTTACACACCGCCTTTCACCCCACCCACGACTGCTGAGTGTTCACCTACCCATCTCCGCAGCAGTACCCACAGTTGTCAAGGACAACACCTATATCACCCATGCAGGCTCCCCTCTCTTTCCAGCCCACCGTTTTTCTGCCATCTGTGAACCCCTCCCAACTACCCGCAACCTCCTCAACACCTTCCTTGGCTCTCATAACCTTGTTCACCCGTTGTCAAAGTGGTCCCAAAACTTCTCTCACCCCCCAAACTGGCGGACTATCTTATCCATCTTCCATAATAAAATTCTACATCCGAAGGCTAGAGACATTCTGATACGAATTCTCTTGCGCTCCATTCAAGTACGGAGGCGCTACCACTTCCTCCCTAATTCCGGAAACTGCCCACGTTGCAACCAAGAAGAAACAATTCTTCACTGCTTCTTTGATTGCCCCCGAATTGCAAGAGGCACACTTCTTCTTAAATGGATTGCCCAACATTACTTTTCTTGCCAACTGCCCACCAGCCAAGAGATCCTTTTCTTCGCACCTAACTCCAAGCACAAGCGTACTTCATGGGCACTCTTCCTAGGGACTTATTTGCAACAAATATGGCTCCACCGCTGTGAGGCCATTTCACACTCGAACGTTCCCCTTTGTCCACACCTCCACTCCCTTCTGGACAACATCCCGCTTCAGGCCTCAGTTTTCCTCCGCCTTCAGCCTCCCCAATGCAAACAAAAAATCCTCTCCTCGCTAAAAGCTTCTGGAATCTTAACCTGGGACCCCGGCTCTACCTCCTTCTCTCTCTCACGGAATGTTTTCAACAAAATCCTCAATCTAACATCATGAGGTAGGGTTTCCCTTAAATGGGTCCTCCAGCCCTACCTCTCCTCTGGTCGCAGAAAGTGTTACGACACTTTCAATAGTGGTGGTTTTAGTGGGTGCGACTCCCACATAACCCTTGAGAGCCTCTCTCTGGGTACCTCCCCTGGCGTGGTTTTTTACCCCACGTGGAACAACAGCTTGTCTGTAAAGTTCCCACCGAAAGGTGCAGGTGTAGGTTTCCACCTCTACGGCATACGCCAAAAAAAAAAAAAAAAGGGATTCTCCCAACAGCGGCACCACGGCGATCTTGTTAGAACGGTGCCCCATGGCTTCATTCTCCGAGACGAAGTGCAGTCGCATGCAATGGCGGCGGTGGTCACATCATCTTCGGTGGTCACACCATCTTCGGTGGTCACACCATCTTCGGTGGTCACACCGTCTTCTTCTGTCAGACTCCACATCGATTCCTCCGCGGCCTGAGCCATCTCTCACTCGCCTCAACTTCGGCCGCCGAAAGCATCGCTTTCGACCGCGCACATGCTCTCTCTCTTTTCCAAGCCACTGAAGCAGTCGACTGCTTTGGGTTGACTGCGCACCTCACAGACTCGCCGGACGAACCAACCTACCAATTCACCTCCGGCAGCCACATTGGCCGCTGCGGCCGCGAAGTCCGCATTGACCGCATTGGCCGCGTAAGCAGCAGCATTGCACGCGATCTCCTCCTCATTGTCGAGAAAGCCCACGTTGGCATCGTCTTCTCCCTTCCTCGGCCAAACCGCCAGTCTGCCGCGCCGACGCAAGGCCGGCATGACCATGGCAGAACGGCAACGCCATGGCATCAGCGCTTCGTGACTCCCCCGCGCCTTCCGGACCGGTGTTCGTTTCCAACAGTTTCCCGACTCTCTCAGAGCATGACACGTGGCAGAGGCCTTTGGAGTCACGTTCGGAGCAAGGGGATGAACTGAATACACTCGGCATCTGACACCATCGCTCGCCCCTGCCTACTTTGCAGACCGCCGAAGGCTTCACCCCTGATGCCCGTAATCCGTCTCCGGCCCTCCCTCCGTCCGTGTTCAAGCCGGTGACTTGGATGTTTCCTCCCAGCGATCCTTTTGATTTAAGACCGTGAGCAAAGAAGAAGAGAAAGTTGGAGGAAAAAACGGAACGCAAGGAAGAAGGGCCAGCATTTACCTTAACGGTGCCAGCCAGTGTCCGGCCCCCTTGGTTTCCCCTCTGGTTCCTGGAATCTTCTGTGACCGTTCCAAATTCAGCTTTGTTTAAAGACCAGCAAAAGGAGGCAACAAGAAAGGGAACGAGAAAAAAAAATGGCTCCTCCGCTGGTGGCAGCAGCGCCGCTGCTGGTGTGTCTTTCGTTCAACTTCACGCTGTGCTCTGTGTTCACGCCCACGCTGCCCTCCCTCATGGCCCGGGGCAGGAGCGTGCGCGCGCTGCCACTGCAGCTCAAGCCGCGGCCCGTGCGCGGCTGCACGCTCAGCGAGTGGCGGCGCGCCACCGCCGTCATCGGCACCGCCGTCGCACGCCCCTTCAGCATATCGCCCGTGTTCTGGTGAGATTGAGGGACTGGGAGATGGAGAGAGCTCAGAGTGCCTTGCATTATGTTTGAAAAATGGGAGGAAGTTTGATTCAAGGAAGTGAACCGTTCAGGGCCCATCTCCTGCAGCCTACACGACCTACAGGCTGTAGGACGTGCTCTCATGTCGCGAGAAGAAATGCTTTTTTTTTTTCTATTTTTTTGGTTGGTTTGTCCCCCTGCACAGCTGTTGCAGAAGTGCCATAGGTTGGTTTGAGAGGTCTTCTGCTTTGTCGCCCGTTCTGTGCTGACCTCTGAGCAACCAGGTTGTGTCATGCCGTGCTCATCCGTGTACGTGGATGCGTTAAAAAAACGCCAAGGAGCCCTCAGATTTTTTTCCTCCAGCTTCTTGTGTGCCTCGGGACGGACAGCCCAGTGCCTGAACGGCATTGACCTGCCTCCGTGCTCCTCCTGTGTGCACTGGAGCAGCACTGCTCCAAGACCACCTGAATGGAAGACACAACTTTTTGAACTGGTGCGAGTAACAACACGAGACCAGCAGAATGTTAGTCTGATCAGTCCATGCAACAGTGCGTGACTGATTGACACAGTCCTCCAGATCCAGCTCACGACCCGACTTCCTCCTGACTTCCTTGCATTTGTCTTCTCTCTCGCTTCAGAGGAGATTACGTGCTACACTAAACACAGACCGCCCGATCATCCCAGGGCTCAGAGTATGATAATTTCCTCACACGAACAGCCTTACGAGGCCTAGAATGTACTTCTCGTCTACGTCCGCCATATCCTTCAGGTCTTTGCGCCTGACAGTTTTCCAGCCACGATGGCCACCATCAGCCGATGTCTCAGGTTGCCACAAGTCAGCTGATGTCCATCAGCGTTTTCGTTATCTTCTCAGCACCTCCTGGGGACCGCCAGACAGCACCTTGGTTTCAACAGCTTTTGAAATCTGTTGCAAACCAGTTTCATTGGGGTTTTGACGTACATTTTGGTGACACCGGTCTGGAGCAGCCTCCCCCCCCTTCGCCCATTTTCTGCAGACTGAAGAGCAGGAGGGTTTGCGGGCGGGTAGAGGCCTCCTTTGTTTCCCTGCCCTGGAGCGGTTGCCAATCTCTTACATGGACTCGCCATATCGCAAGCTGATGCAGTCGTTCGATGTGGGCAAGTCAAGTCGTGACACAATTGGGCATTCTCGACCCGTTCCAATGGCAGTTTGCCAGTGCTTGTGTGTGTGTGCACGTGTGTGTGTGTGTGTGTGGGGGGGGGGGGGTGTGTGCGCGCGCGCGCGTGTGCGTGTGCGTGTGCGTGTGCATGCGCGCGCACGCACGCGCGCATGCTCGTGCGCGTGCGTGTGCATGCATGCGTGTGTACGTGTGTGTCTGTGTTTGTGTATGTGTATGTGCATATCTGTGTGTGTGTGTGTGTGTGTGTGTGTGTGTGTGTGTGTGTGTGTGTGTGTGTGTGTGTGTGTGTGTGTGTGTGTGTGTGTGTGTGTGTGTGTGTGTGCGCGCGCGCGCGCGCGTGCGCTCGCGCACGCACGCGCACTCTTGTGTTGACAGCTGGCTGCTGTTGACACGCAGCAGCATGGAAAGAACTGTTGTCAGCTGTGGAGGTGTACTTTTTGTGGACAGGCACTCTGTCAGACTGAATGCATAGCCTTTTTGTGAGAGGGTTGGGGTTCAAGCCCCCTTGCCCAGCAAGAATGCCTGTGCCTGTGCTGGGCCAGTGGCACTCACAGGATTGGCACCTGCTGCTTTGACTGCGCAACGACGGGAAGACTAGTGAAACGGAACAATGTGGGCACATTTTGTGGTGTGTCTTTCCCACGATGGGTCCGACACATCACCGCTGCCAGTGTGCATCGATCTCCCATGAATACGCGTATGATATGCTACAGCAGCCATACCCTACGAACATCACAGCAAGTGCACTATGATTCCAGAAGATGCACACAAGGTCTTCGAATTCCTACCCAGCTCTTGCTCACCCTAGCACAAACACGTGTGGTTACACTATGGTAATCGTTGCCGTTGTTATTCCCCTCCCCCCC
>SZWC01000650.1:55928-70571 GCA_023375785.1 Penium margaritaceum | reverse complement strand
GAGGGGAGGGGGGGAGACTGTGCTCTCTCGCTTGCAGCAGAAGTAGGAGCCGTTGGTGCGATATCTTTCCTCGTTTCTGCCATATGAGCGGAGTGGCTGGCAGGCTGTCCCACTGCTGACATGTTCGGTTTCGTCTTTTGTCAGCGCTTTGAGAACCGTTGGTAGAACAGATCAAACTTGCACGGTGTCTCATTGCTGACAGGCTAGGTGGAAGTGCGGTTTGGGCTGCCTCAATGACGAAACTGGCTGGAAACTTGGGGGGGGGTGGGGGGGGGCTGCTGGGGGGCCCTTGTGGTAGGGACTTGCATTCAGTGCTTTTGCAGTGACTGCCTTTGAGAGAAGTTCTGCGGACAGGCGCATGAGAAGATTTGCAGTGTTGAATGGCACTTCCAAGACCCACCCTTGAACTTCCGTCGGCTAATGTATCTGCCCTGCCCCTTGTCGTCCCCCTCCTCCCTCTCCCGTTTCCCCCTTTTCTGCCCGCTCCTTGGCTCCCAGGATCGACTAATTATTGTGCTGTGTGGGCGGCGGCACGGCCTCATCGCCTCTTTATCCCGTGTCATACACGTTGGCCCCGTGCCCTCCGACTCTGAGCTTCGACGCAAGCACGACGCGGTCACATACGTGGACGCCGTCGCCATTGCCAACACGCGCGTGGGCAACACCTCCACGGCCATCATGTCCGCCATCCAAGCAGCCTACGACGAGCGGGGATACTGCGACGAGTGGCTGCACCACCACCAGGGCGGCCTCACGGGGTACAAGAGCCGGGAGTGGAAGGCGGAGCCGGGCGTGAAGTATTATGTAGAGCCGAACCAGGCGTTCGCGTGGAATCCTTCGATTGCTGGGACGAGGTCAGAGGACACGATCTTGTTGGCGGGAGGGGGTGAGGTGTGTGTGGGAGGGGGATCAGTTGGCTCTGGTGCTGAAGTGCAGGAAAGGGTTGAGGTTCAAGTACCAGCTAGGCTGCCAGCCGAAGTTTTGACTCCAACTCCTTCCTGGCCCATGATCACTCATGTTGTAAATGGCATCCCGGTAGCTCGACCCGACATTCTTGTCCTTGAACCATGAACACGTCTTGCTCCTACGCCGCGCACTACGGGTCCCACACCTTGTCAACATGTTCCTGTTTTGTCTCACAAGTGTCATCTTCTGCTTCACATGTTGGCAAAAGGTTGGTGCAAGATAATTATTTGCGGCCCAGTTTGAGGACGACGAGTGGGGGTGAAGGCTTTGGGGAGGGCACAGTATTAGAGCATACAGGCCCATGTTAGATGAAACATGAGATTCGGTGGCGAGCGGGAGAATTGGAATGCGGAGCATTTGCTAAGTTTGAAACGCGGGAGATTTAGAAACAAGGGAGAGAGTACAGTGAACCCCACAATGGGCTTATGTACAAGGGTGTTGTTGTTTGTGGTCAAGTGGTGGCCACCACTCCTGTAATGTCCTCTAACTTTGCTCCACATGCACACAACCACACATGTTCATGAAATTGAGTGTTGTGACTGCGTTGAGGCTCTCCTTTACAGATGGTAGCCATCCGTGATGGAGCTCATCCCGTTTATAGCACCACACACTCCAGATGTGGCCTACAGTCACGTGACTTTGTTACATATTTTTGATTTTTGGTTTTTGCTCGTGGTGGAGCCCTAGCCCTTGGATGCTTTAGGATGCCAGGGCTGTCTCCAAACTTGCTTTTAGGTTTCTGGAGGAGTCTAATCCTGTCACCGGGTGCTGATCCTCAGGGGGCGGCATGGCCAGATCTATTATGTGTCATGGTGAGTAGCCGCCCTCTGCATTCACTGAGCAGTCGGGGCTTGATCCCCCAGGTGGTGGTGTGATCTCGGTGTGCGTGATGCACGTCCAAGAGTCGCGCTCACCGGTGTGCTCTTACTCTTGCTCCTAAGCTCACTCGCCTTAACCCTTGTGCCTCGAATTTTTCCAAGTATCACGAGCTTTAACCCATGGCGTGTTCTGGGGATCTCCCAATGCTCACCTCTCACATCCCTTGCTCAACTGCGAAAAGGAATAACTACTAGTGGGAGAGCATGGAGGGCCTAGCTCTCCCCTCAAGCACAAGACCCCAAGACCTACCTCTCGGGCCCGCTCTCACCCATCGCAACATTCTCAGTGATGCAACCTTAATCGCACGTGCATCATGTCAGCACCACCACCACTCTTCGCTCCACTGTAGTGCTGATAGCCCCGCACGAGCTTCTGCATTCTCGATGCACCTATCTAGGTCCGTCGATGTCACAGTCGTCGCCCCGCTCCTTCCGCGATCGCCGCTTCCCCCTGCTGCCTTGCCGTGTGCTTCTTGCGCACCTGAGGCAACAGCAGCCTCTCACTAGCTTCTGCATTCTCAGCGCGTCTGTGCGAGCACGCCGATGTTGCAGCCATCGCCAAACTCCCTCCATGACCGTCGCTACCGCCTGCTCCATTGCCGTGTACTTCATGCATGCTTGAGGCGCCAACAGCCTCTCTCACATCGTCTCTGCTGCACATCCTAGTGTGGTCTCTGCTGCACATCCTAGTGTGGTCTCTGCTGCACATCCTAGTGTGGTCTCTGCTGCACATCCTAGTGTGGTCTCTGCTGCACATCCTAGTGTGGTCTCTGCTGCACATCCTGGTGTGGTCTCTGCTGCACATCCTGGTGTGGTCTCTGCTGCACATCCTGGTGTGGTCTCTGCTGCACATCCTAGTGTGGTCTCTGCTGCACATCCTAGTGTGGTCTCTGCTGCGACCTCTTAGAGATGATGTGGCTAATCATCATGGGGTCTCCCTGAGAACTGACACAAACCTTAAGTGCCACGGTCTCGACCACCTAGACAACTCTATCAGCCGTGCATGGGTGAACTAGGTAGCTAAAATGCACCATGCGTGTCACAGAAGAAGTAATGCAACTGTTGGGGGAAGACTGAGAAGCTCTCACTACATAACACTTTCTGACACTCAGGCAGCTCAAAGCACATGCACTAAACACCGAACACATTAGGGGCATATGCCCAACGAACTTCCTTATCCATCGTAATTTTCCTCATGAGACGAGCTCTAATAACCTTACACATGCCCTGTTTTCTTTGTGTTCCATTAGGAAATTGAATACTTAGGAAAAGTGAATTGCTTACACCATCACTATTTGCGTCCAGACTTGTCGCCTCGGGTATTTCCAAGAACATGTTCCTCTCTCTTTCATCCCACACATCTTTGCCCCTTCCCCAACACGCAGTCTGAACACGCTCCAACTCATATTCTTGCCATACAATCTGTGGGTAACAGCAGAGTGATACGGCAAGATGGAAAGTTGCCATTGGCAACTCACCCTTCACCAGGTTTCTCAAAAGTTGAAATGACAGACGGGAACGCAGATTCCAGAAGTATGAGTAAACTGCGGTGAAAAGGCACTGGCACTCATGGGTGCTAGCCCTTGCAAATGCAATGTGACCCCCCCCCCCCTCCCACCCCCCGGGATGTAAATATTCTGGGTCAGTGTGTTGTGATGCTGTCAGTCATACACAGCTGTACAGTTAGTTGTGACCACTCGGCCGTGTCCATGCTCGTGCAGATCCCTGAGGCGGACCCAGCTGGAGACGGAGTCCCCTGAGGTGGTGCTCCACCCGCTGGAGGCAGCCTGGTAGCCTACCTGGTGTACCAGGGGGTTGGCATGACCTACGGACTGCTTTTGGAGACCGTCAGGATTTTCTCGGTGGACAGCCCTGCCAGGCTGATTTGCATGTTTTTCTTCTTACACTCTCCGGCTTCTGTCGGACATAGGCGTGTGACCAGTCGTTGTGTCCGTCTCTTTTTCTTGCATCCGTAGGATCAGACGGCACTCCGTTTGGACGCCTGTGCGCAGAGTTATGGCCAAAACAGTGGTTTTTGGCCGGTTCAGGACTGACAGGTGCCGCCGCGTGCGCCACCCGCTGTGAGCCGCGGCGGCCATTTATGCTGTGAACCTGTCATTTGTCAACTCTCTCTGCACATTCACTAAAATGCAGCTTCTGAGACTTGCCTTGTCTCTCTTAGCCTGACCCTTGCTGTTCTCGCACCCGCTTGCATGCTAGTGCGTTAAGCTGACAGGTCTGTGTCGCCACGTCAGCAGCAGCATTGCTAGGAAGCTGCGGTGAAGTTTCTCATGGTATCAGAGCGGCGAGCCAGAGCTCACACAGCTGCGCAGCAGAGACGCAGCGTTTGCAGCAGCAGTGAGCGACAGCAGCAGCAACCCTGAGTGGCAGCAGCAGCACAACCCACCGTAGCAGCAACGGGTCCTGTGAGGGGGGGCCACCACCACGCAGCAGTAGACGCGGCCACGACAGCCGCATCAGCCGACACAGCCGCGGCCTCTCCACCCACGGCCGCAGCAGACGTGACCGTGACATCAGCCGCGGAAGCAGCAGCGGCGGCGGCAAAAGGGGGCAGCTGCGGCAGCAGCAGCCGCGGCAGTGGCAGCTGCCGCAGCAGCAGACGCGGCCTTGGCGGCAGCCGCAACAGCCAGTAGCGGCAGCAGCAGCCGCGGCAGCAGCCAGCAGCCGCGGCAGCAGCCAGCAGCGGCTGCGGCAGCAGCAGCAGCAGCAGCAGCAGGGCTGCTCCGGCAACAGCGCAGCAGCGCAGCGCAGCAGCAGCCGCTGCGCAGCAGCAGCGAAGTGCAGCAGCGGCAGCGCAGTAGCGCATCAGCGGCAGCGCAGCGCAGCAGCGGCAGCGGCAACGCAGCGCTGCCGCGGCTGCGCGGCAGCGCAGCAGCAGCGGCAGCGCAGCAGCAGCGGAGCAGCGGCAGCGCGGCAGTGTGGCAGCGCAGCAGCGCAGCGGCGCAGCAGCAGCGGCGGCGCAGCAGCAGCAGCGCAACGCTGCCGCGGCTGCGCAGCAACAGCAGCAGTGCAGCGGCAGCTGCGCAGCGCAGCAGCCGCAGCACCGCAGTAACGTAGCAGGGCAGTGTAGCAGCAGAGCAGCAGCAGCGCAGCGCAGCAGCATCAGCAGTGGCAGCGACGACGCCCGCAGCCCACTGCTGATGTCAGCAGACCCCTGCTGACGTCAGCGGTGAGCATGCTGACGTCATCAGAGACTTGGTGAAATTTTTGGACAAAAAGTCAATTTTTGCCAGCATTTCAATTCCTCAAGAAACGCTGACGGTTTTGCGTTCGGACGACTTCTTCACCGCCTCAGCATGGAGCCGAGCAGCTCCAAGGGCACGGAGCTGGAGGACACCGTCACGAGCGGGGGCCGCAGCCCACGCTCAAAGGCGATTGACTTCCTACTGGTGGAGCAGTCGTCACTCCGCCAGCGCCAGGATGAGCAGTCAGCGATGATGCGGCAGATCCGCGATGCCTTGGTCTCTCTGTCTGGGACACCGGGACGTCAGCCCAGGAGTGAGAGAGAGGCAACCCCATCGGCCCAGGAGTCTGCTGGTCCCACTGCCGCCCCTGCGCAAAGACGAGAGTCCATGGTTGAGGAGTGGGATCAGGCGCCACCTCCCACTGGGGAGGATGCGCTTCGCCGGTTGATGGAGCAGATGAGGAGCCTGCGCATTGAGACACCGGCGCCCAGTCCGAGGGGACAGCAGCAGCAGCAGCAGCAGCAGCAGACTGACCCGCGTCAGGTCTCGGGTGCCGCTGGGGGAGCAGCGTTGATGCCTTTCATGCCTTTCCCACGTCCGCTACCAGCACCACCTGAGGTCCAGCTCCCCACGGAGCGACGACCCAAGGACTTCGAGACTTCCCCGCCTCGCTACGACAGCAAAGCGGGGTTTGACTGTTGGAAGGTGCTCTTTCAGGTATGGGCAGACTCGGAGGGGGTCTGGCCCTACTACCACAGCCAGTACCAGACGGCTGATCCGCTCCAGTCCCATACGGCAGCGCGTACCATGCGTGGACTGCTGTAAGCGGTTCCACAGGAGACAGTGGTCGACTTCCGCCCCTTCCTGGGCGCGCCTGGGACGGGAGCAGGCGCAGACCCGCGCCGCGGCTGGGAGCTGGCGCTGACCCTATTTGCAGCAGAGACTCACGCGACCCAGTCAGCGCGCCTTCGCGAGTTCCAATCTCTTCATCAGGGATCCTCGGAGTCGGCAGCTGATTATTGGCGTCGGGCCATGCGCCTGTACACTCGCCTGGGCACCGAAGGCGGCTCTCAGCTCTGGGCGCTGGACACCATCATGCTGGGAGTGCGCCCCGAGCTCACTGACACCTTCTCCCGCCTCGACCAGGACGTCCTCGCGTCCATGTCCGACACCCTGTAGCTGCTGCCCTGGGCGCAACGGTACTTCATCCACGTCGCGACGGCTGACGAGGCAGCTCGCGTGCATCGGCAGGGCGCCATGGCCACAGCAGCAGTGGGAGCGACGTCCTCTATGCCTTCCACACCGTCGACCGCCTTCACCTCCACCAGCTCCACCTCTTCCTCTCTCGCCTCCTCCCCTGTTACTCCGACGGCCACTGCAGCAGCCGTGAAGGGGAAGAAGGGGAAGAAGAAGAGGGGACCGCAGCAGCCTTTTGGTGGCACCGGACGGGCTGTCCGCTGCCACAACTGCGGCGGACCTCATCGCTACACTGAGTGTCAGCAGGAGGTGGACTGGGCGAGGATCACCCGCGGTCTTCAGGCAGCCCACAAGGAGCGGATCCGCACTGGAGCAGCAGCCCGTGCCGCAGCGACCTCGGGTGCAGCACCGGCGGCAGACCCGCCGTCATCTGGGGGGAGTACCACGCCGGACCCGAGGGACCAGACCATCGCGGAGCTGCGTCGACTGCTGGCACTTCGCTCTCAGGGAGGTGCGAGTGTGCTGTCACAGCCGAGTCCACAGACTGACTGTCCATCTGTGTTTGTTGCACGTGGTCATGCTTGTGGGGGGGCTGCGTCGCCTGGTGAGGATGAGTCTGATAGCACAGAGTGGTTGAATGAGTCGCATCGTCGTGCATTGTCCCGCTGTCCTGCCACACCTGCTGAGCGTCCAGCAGAGGCAGCGTGCTCCGTTGCTCGTTGCACCGTGACCACCACAGGTCGTGAGGTGAGTGGCCACTGGATCATTGACTCAGGGGCCACTCATCACATGACCTGCGACCGTACCGCCTTTGTCGTGCTTGGTCCTGTTGGGTCTGTTCGGTCAGTGCGGACATGTTCTGGGCGGTCACTACCTGTTCAGGGGACAGGGGTCGTACGGTTCGATGGTCCGTCTGGTCCCGTGTACCTTTCTGACGTGCTTTTTGTGCCTGATCTCGAGCTCAGCCTGCTCTCTGTTCGTACCTGCACGAGGATGGGTCTCTCTGTTCACCACTCCGTTGATGATGCCACGATCATTGCACTTGACACTTCCACGGTTGTGTTGCGTGCCTCTGTTGTGGATGACCTGTATCGCATCGTGCACTGTTCTGCTCCTGACTCTTCCCCTTGCTCGTCTGCCCGCGTCTTTGTCACGGGGGTGTTGTCTCCTGACCACCAGCGCGTGTTACACCGGCGCCTGTGTCATGTGAGCACGGACACTGTGTCCAACCTCATTCGTACACAGCCCGCTCTCGGTCTTGACGTGGCTTCCTTTGAAAAGCCGTCCAAGACCGACTGTCTGTTCTGTGCTCAGGGCAAGATGCATCGCTGCACCTACCCTGCCTCCGTCACTCGCGCCCAGCGTCCCCTGGAGCTTGTCCACTCGGACCTCCTTGGACCTCTCCCTGTCGAGTCTGTCACTGACCGTGGTCGGTATGTCCTTACCCTCACGGATGACTTCACCCGCATGCGGTGGGTCTACTGCCTCCGCCACAAGAGTGATGCCGCTCTTGCTGTGCGCTTGTGGCTCGTGATGGCTGAGTGTCAGTCTCGTCACTCCCTCCACACCTTCCGCTCTGACCGCGACGGTGAGTATCTCGGTGAGCTGACCACTCACTTCGCCGAGCTTGGTATCTGTCACCAGCTCTCGGCGCCTGCTATGCCACAGCAGAACGGCGTGTCCGAGCGCTGGAACCGCACCATGGAGGACGCGGTTTGCGCTATGCGCGCTGAGTGCGGTCTCCCGGAGTCCTTCGCCTTCGAGGGTTTCGCCTACATGACGTGGGTTTGGAACCGCCTCCCGCATGGTCCCTTGCCGGACCACGTCACGCCGTATGAGCTGTGGTTCGGTCACCGTGCGGACCTCAGGCTTGCTCGCGTCTGGGGTTCCTTGGCTTGCGTCTGGTACACCGAGGACCAGCAGGGGTCCAAGGTCTCTCCGCGCGGCCGGATGTGTGCCTTCCTCGGTGTCTCCTCGCGCTCCAAAGCGTGGCGTTTCTGGGATGCGGGTCGCCACCGCATCGTTGAGTCGCGCGACGCGCTGTTNGTGGGTCTGGAACCGCCTCCCGCATGGTCCCTTGCCGGACCACGTCACGCCGTATGAGCTGTGGTTCGGTCACCGTGCGGACCTCAGGCTTGCTCGCGTCTGGGGTTCCTTGGCTTGCGTCTGGTACACCGAGGACCAGCAGGGGTCCAAGGTCTCTCCGCGCGGCCGAATGTGTGCCTTCCTCGGTGTCTCCTCGCGCTCCAAAGCGTGGCGTTTCTGGGATGCGGGTCGACACCGCATCATTGAGTCGCGCGACACGCTGTTCTTTGAGGCACTGTCGTACCGTGACCTGTCTGCCATTCTCACCCAGGCAGCGTCTAACGTTCCCACCTATGAGGCCTCCCGTCGGATGGGGGAGTCTGCCCCACAGGATGAGTCCGTCCGGAGTGCCTCCGGAGTGGGACCGTCGCTGGCCACCATTGACCCGGCCATCATTGCTGTCGGGCCTGTAGTCTCTACGCCTGCCTCACTTGCGCCTGCCACGACTGTCTCGCCCGCACCTGCCGCGCTTGCCTCGCCTGCCCCCACAGCGCCTGCTTCGCCTGCCGGAGCTGCACCTGCCTCGCCTGCGCCTGGGCCTGCGGCGCCTGCCTCACCCGCGCCCGCCGCGACTGCCTCGCCCGCGCCTGCCGCGACTGTCTCGCCCGCGTCTGCAGCGCCTGCTTCGCCTGCCGGAGCTGCACCTGCCTCACCTGTGCCTGCGGCACCTGCCTCACCCGCGCCCGCCGCGACTGTCTCGCCCGCGCCTGCAGCGCTTGCTTCGCCCGCGCCTGCCACGACTGTCTCGCCCACTCCTGCAGCGTCTCCAGACACAGCACCTGCCCTCCCTGTGCCTGAACCGTCGGTCAGCTCAGACTCGGGCTTCTCCCGTGGGCCAGGTGGGCGTCTTCGCCGACTGGCCTCACAAGCACCTCCGACTGCGGTTGCGCCACCCAGATGCCGCACGCGCAGCGTGCACAGTGGTGACCCTAGCACGAAGGCTCTCGGCCTGAGTGTCCAAGGCACCTACACAGAGGTGCACCCAGCTTGTCCCATTGGGCACCAGCTGATTGCTGACGAGCACGAGGCTGCACAGGAAGCTTCCGCTGACCTGGTTGTGGTCCGTCCGACCCGCGAGGCGTGTGTCCTGGCCACCCAGAGCTCTCCTTTGACGGTCCCCGATCCAGACACGTTAAAGGAGGCTCTCTGAGGAGAGGATGCTGAGCAGTTGCGGGCCGCCTGTGAGGACGAGCTCAGGGCCATCCGGGAGCACGGAGTTTTTGAGCTGGTCGACCATCCTGAGGGACGGAAGGTCGTGCAGGCCAAGTGGGTCTTCCGCAAGAAGGTGAAGCCTGACGGCTCACTGGACCGCTATAAGGACCGCTTGACTGCCAAGGGATTCTCTCAGGTTGAGGGGATCGACTTCACTGACACCTTTGCCCCTGTTGGCCGCATGACCACAGCTCGCATGCTGCTTGGTGTGGTCGCCCACCATGACTGGGAGCTGCACCAGATGGATGTGAACAATGATTTCCTCCACGGCACCTTGGAGGAGGAGATCTACATGGTCCAGCCACCTGGGTTTGAGGTCGAAGGCAACAAGGTCTGGCGCTTGCGCAAGGCCTTGTATGGTCTGAAGCAGTCGCCCCGGTGCTGGAACCAAGAGATCACTTGCACCCTCACTCAGGCTGGATACGTCCAGAGTGACGCCGATCCGTCACTCTTCATCCGACGGACAGCCGAGCACCTCACTGCCATTCTGGTGTACGTGGACGATATCCTCATTGCGTCTCCGTCTCTGGAGGCCGTGAAGGAGGCCAAGGCGGTCCTGCAGGCCGCCTACAGGATGAAGGACCTGTTGGTTTTTTCGCATGTCTCATTGTGCTCTATTGTGTCCTCCCGGCTTGTGTACATCGGCGTGCAGATGACTGACGGCGAGATTCGACGCTGATGGAGTGTCGTCCGGTGGAGCCGACGCACGCTGAGGTCTTCTCGCAGTTGGCTGGAGCCTCCTCTCTCCTGCGACGCGCTCAGCTCCATCGGCAGGCCTCCTCGGCGGTCGTGCTGCCGGCGGTCATTGACACCGCAGTTGCTGCTTGCATGCGTCCAGCGCATCCCATCGCGTCTGCATCGTCATGCACTGCCTAGGGTCCAAGTTGCATGTTGCATGGCCCTGTTTGGCAGCATAAACCGTCGTGGGCACTATCTGGGTTTAGGCTGCCATAACTCCTTGCTACTATTTTTCTAGCAGATTCTGACCGCACGACTGCGTTCGTAGCGTCGGTATTATGGTATGGTCCAGTTTTCAGGCAAAACGGACGACGCCCAGGTTTTGGGCTGTCGGCTGCCTTGCAGGCCTCACCGAGAAAACCTGCCAGCCTGAACTGCGCTATTTTCTGATTGGCTGATGAACTGAGTAACAAGCTCTACAGAGCTGGGGGGGGCTGGAACTTGGAGGGGTCCCCCATTGCTGTTCATTCTTCATTCCTAATCATTCATTATCAGTTTTCAGCTGCTTTCTGGCGCTAACTCTGGCGCGCGCGTTTCTGAGTAACAAAACCCAGAGCTTCCAGACTTAGACTCTAGAGCAGCAGACTGAGGGGGCAGCTGACTTAAGCAACGAGCGTGGAAGCCCGCACGCTGCATCAACAACGCTGCTGCCCCAACCTGCAGCATACTTTCCCTTCTGGACCTTGGTCCAGCGGCTGTTTTCCTCGGGATGGAGATTGTGCGTGATCGTCGTCGACGGACACTCCTCCTCCATCAGGCACGATATGCACAGGTTGTGGGGGAGCGGTTTGCTGACCTCCTTGGCGCTGTTCCCGCCGCCTCATCACCCATCACTCCCGACGGGCAGGACGCTCTGAAGGTGACAGACCCAACCGATGTGGGCGAGACTGTGGACGTGACCCTGTACTTGCGCATCATTGGCTCACTGATGTACTTGGCCACGACCAAGCGTCCCGACATTGCGTTCGCTGTCAACCTACTCGCACAATTCAGTCAGTCCCCTCGGGCCCGCGCTCTGCACGCAGCTTTGCGAGTCGTCCGGTACACCCGCCAAGATTCCTGAACACTTCCCACGCCACCTAGCGTGCTAGCCTAGTTGCTGTTCACTGACGAGGCACTGGCCTGGACAGCTGACGCGCGAGTCACAAGGCAAGGCACGCTGAGGGCAGGGTTGGAACACAGATGGAATGAACCAAGTGTTGGAATCTGAAAGTTATTGCAGAGGTAGTTACAACAATGAGCCAAAACCACCTAAATAGCTGGTGCGGCCTGGTGCGCGGTCAGCACACCCACGGGTGCGTTTGGCTGCATCCTAGGCACACCTTGCACAAATCTGCCCAAAATGCCAGCATGGCCCGCCGAGGTTGAAAACACTCACTCGGCCGTAACTTTCTGCACAGGCGTCAGAATGACGCGCCGTTTAAACCAGAACGACCAGCGTGACGAGGCGGACGCGTCCGCATCATGCAAGGTAGGTCTCCTCGTGGCACCGGAACACGTCTCCGGGTGCCCGGGTCTCGACCGACGAGCAAGGTACAGGATGAAGCACCGGAGAGCAAGGTCCCTGGCCAAAGCACCGGGCAACACGTCACGAGCTCACACACACACAGGTTCAAGGCTCTGGGTCTCCACGTCACACCGGTGCGACACACTAGGTGCACGGGTCTCAACCAGCACAACCTCGACCGAAGCCATTGTGCCATATTCAAAACAAACCACGCTGTCCTCACAGGGGTGTCAGGCCAAAGCCCACACACCAACACCCCCCCTGGGCGGCAGAGCCTGACAACGCGATACCTACATCTACACCTGCACCACGGGGAGATGGCGGTCTCAGGGGGTAGGTCTTCTCGTCACATTGGTGGGTCCCACCAAGTATGCGGGTCTCGACCCTCACCATTGTGACCCTTGTCAACCACCGAGCAGCAATGTTGTGCTGAGGGAGGCGTCACGCCAAGGCCCACACACCAACACCCCCCCTGGGCTGCAGAGCCTGACAACGCGAGCAAGCCTGATAGCTTCTCACAACAAGTCAACTGAAGGGGAGAGCAAATCTCCCATGGCAACAACCCCTGCAGCACATCAACAGGAAGGGCAAGTGTGCGCACATGGCCTCACCCCACATCGTCGTCACTGCTGTCGTCGTCATTGTCACTGTAGTCGACGCTGGTGTCATCACCTGGTGTTGCGACGAGGGAAGAGCAGAGGGCCTCCTCCAACTGCATCGCCTCCCGTATGCGCGCCAACTGCTGGGTCGCATGCTGCCATACGGAAAGCGCAGCATCGAGACGCAAGTGCAGTTCGTCGAGCTCTGCTGCGGCAGTAGGCCGGCCAGCTGCATCTGCGGCGTGCAGGCGGTCAGTCGCGGAATGAACATGACGGTGGACCGCCGTCAAGTGCGCGTCGGCGTGAGCCTCTGCCTCCTGCACCCTCGCCTCCTCGTCGCGTAGGAAGCTCTCCTCGTCAACTGTGGCCTCAGCTGCCGTCTGGCCACCAGCTGCTAGCAGGGGGTCGGTACCACTCAGCGTGTCTGCATCTGCAGCATCTGCACCGACAGAGGGTGCTGCTACAGAGGCACCGCCTGCTGCGGACACACCGGGCACTCGGGCGTCGGCTGGCCGGGCGTCGGCATCCGTCGGTGTCTCTGCCTCTGCAGCGCTGTCGCTGTCACTGGGACCCTGGACGCCCTGGGGCTCCGCCGAGCCGCTGGCCCGCAACCAATCGTCCACCTGCTGCTGAGCGTCCGTCCGTCGCCGACGTGCATCCTGTAGAGACCAGTCCGCAGCCTCAAGATGTTTGTGCACATCCTCTATGCACTCCTCAGCAGCCTGCCGTGCTCGAACATCTGAAGTGTAACAACGGCTGCTGGCCTCTAGGAGCTCAGCTGTGAGACCCCGCATGTGTGCCTCTGCTCGAGCCACGTCTGCCTCCCGCTCGTCGACTGCGAGACGCAAGCGCTCAGGGACGGGACTCGCAGCATGGAGGAGTGTAGCTGGGACGTCAGCTGGAACCGCCATGGTGTCAGCGATGCCAGTCAGAGCAGCAATGAGCCGTAGGTCCGCAGCTCGCTCAGCACCCTCCGTGACAGCTGGGGCAGTGGCCCTGGTCGCAGCGGACGTACCAGCCAGACGTCTGACCAACGTGGTGTTTGCACCACCCTGGGCATCCGCTGCCGGCGTCCCGTCTGTCGCTGCAGCTGCCGTCGCTGCCACTGTCACGACGTCGGTGGCTGCCGACACACTCACTACCCGGACGTGTGCTCCAAGGGGGTCAGCTAGCACCTCCACTGCTACAACGTCAGGTGTAGTCGCCGACTCCATCTCCATCTCCGCGCCTGACTTGGACTCCACGGCGGACCACTCGTCCGCCTCCAACTCCTCCTCTACACAGAGGGAGCCCCGTCCTGTAGCGCCAGCCGTCACATCGCTCCTGCGCTCTCCGGTGGTCGTCGGCGAACACTCCATCCCCCCCACGACCGACACACCGGCAGAAGCTGAGAGGGGGTGGCGCACCACCTCTGCGACCGGGGACGAGAGAATCGGCTCCACGAGAACGGCTGGCTCTGCCTTCGCATCAGACCACGCGTCTGTCTCCGACTCCGCGTCGGACCACTCCTCGGATGACTCGTCCTCCTCATAGAGGATGTCCTGGCGTGCAGTACCACACGTCGCAACTCTCCTGAGCTCTCCGGTGATCGTCGGCAGACACTCCATCCCCCCCACGGCCGAAACACCGGCAGAAGCTGAGAGGGGGCGACGCACCAACTCCGTGACCGGGGACAAGAGTGTCGGCTCCGTGAGGACATCTGCCACTGGTACGGCTGCCGCTGCTGTCTGGGCACGTCTAGCTGAACGTGCCATTCGCTGCCGCGCGCGGCGAGCGCGGGCGCGAGTAGCGCAAGTCGAAGGGACACCCGCAGAAGCGGAGGAGTCGGAGGTGGGAAGGACTCCGACTGACTCCAGGACAGAGCGAAGGGTGTCAGATGTAGACTGGAGGTCGGCCGCCACGGTATCGTCAGGTGACGTCTCAGACGGGGGCGAGGACGAGGCCGATGAGGGAGGAGTCGACAGCGGCATGGTGGTGACAGGCCGCTCAGAGACCACATAGTCTGTGAGCTGCTGGACCATGCGCTTTAACCCCTGAAGCTCCGCGTACAGCACTGCCACAGCTCCGCTAAGGGGCGCGACGGCATCGGCCGGCAACACCTCCGGAACGGGTGGAGGAGAAGAGGGGCGGGACTGCATCCAGGGCGGTCGCCACTCAGCAGGGCGCTGGCGACACTGGCGCCATCCATGGTGCCGATCCCCACAGTAGTAGCAGGCGAAGCCGTTGGACGCCTGAGGCGTATGCCACGGCTGACA
>SZWC01000650.1:5655-29149 GCA_023375785.1 Penium margaritaceum | reverse complement strand
CCTCCTCCTCTTCCTCCTCCTCCTCCCCCTACTCCTCCTCCACCACCACCGTCTCGTCCTCCTCTCCATTGTCCTCCTCCAGCTCTCCACCTTGCACCATCTCTACACCGCCGTAGACAACAGCAGAAGATCCTGCTGCTGCTGCTCCTGCTGCTGCTGCTGCTGCTGCTGCTGCTGGTGCTGTTGCAAGAGTAGGAGCCGGGGTAGCGTGCGGGGGACTGCCTGCAAGCCACCGCCAACCCCATCGGCCCAGCAGGGACCGACATCAGCTCCCGCAGCACACTGCGGGAGTGCCTGGCAGGGGCCAAATGGCCAACAGAGGATGCAGCAGCAGCAGCGTCCGCAGCGGTGGCTCGACGACATGCGGCGGCGTGCTGCACATGCCTGCTCTGCTGCCCCGGATAGGCGGAGGGCCACGGCGAAGGCGAAGCAAGCGAACGAGGACAAGGGCGAGCGACTCTGCAGCGCTTCCGATGATCGCCTTGAAGCAGGGCCCTGCAGTCCTGCCCTACCAGGACAGCGAGGCTCATGGGCCGCAGCGCCCCCCAAGCCTTCCCGGGGCAGACCGTCCACAACGGCGGAACCAACCTGCAGCCCCCGTCATGCCGTCCGGTCCCTGAGCTTGTGACCTTGAGATTCACCGAGGCATTCCCCAAGCCAGGCCGTAGAGGCCGTGGCAGCGGCGAGACTCTGAGCAACACAGCACTGCAATGCAGCACCCTGACAGGCTCAACCCTAACCCTAACCCTTGTGGTCACAGGGGCGCGCAACGTGCACCGGTCAACCCCAGCGGCCATGACTAGCTTCCTTGCTGCAAGCTGTTCGCACGCCTGACGGCCCTCCGATGGCAGAAGCAATTGTCGCCACCAGAGCTGTCGCTCTGCAGATGCTGCTGCTGCTGACGCCGCAGCAACCCCCGCAGCAGCGGCGACGCCGCCGGCGCTGCTGCTGGTACAGAGGCTGCTGTTGCAGCTGCTGCTGCTGCTGCTGCTGCTGCTGCTGCGACGGCGGTGCCGGCGGCGGCGGCTGCTTCTGCTGTTGGGGGCTGAAGGCCCCCGATAACTGCAGCGGCAGCACCCCTGCGAATCCGGACTGGGTTGGGCGGTCAGGCATCGGCCATCGCAGCTCTTTAGGCCGCCTCCGCAGTGCACAGCGTTGCCATCGCCACGTGGCAGCCGTGAACGCGTGACATGTCAGCGCAAAGCTTCTCTACTTGGGCGCTTTTGCGCTACGCCATATGCTTCGTTCTTGTATCACTTTCTTCAGGATGATGTTTCGCGCCCGCCGCGTAGGCGTGGCGAGCTGACATGGAGATGAGCGAGCTGACTCGACCTGTTGCGACCCGCCAAGCAATTTTGCGACATTATTGAAAATTTCGTCAACTTTTGGCGGTGGTCGAAGCCTTCATCCTTCAGTGAAGCATACTCGCGAGGTCTGAAATGGTTGATTTCATTGAAGGATTAGGGCGGAGTGACTATATACCCCCAGTTTCGCACAATAAATCTCATCCGCCCCCCCGTACGAGCGATAAGCCTCATCCGCCCCTCCGTCGGAACGATAAGCCTCATCCGCCCCTCCGTCGGAGCGATAAGCCTGATCCGCCCCTCCGTCGGAGGGATAAGCCTCATCCGCCCCTCCGCTGGCACGATAAGCCTCATTCGCCCCTACCCATGAACAATAAGCCCCATATACCCCGTGGAAATGTCGAACTCGTAAAATGACGGTATATGGTTCATGTTTGTTATGGAGAAGGGTGTCTTGGTATTATTATTTCACTTTTCCGATGATTTGCTCCTNCATCCGCCCCTCCGTCGGAGCGATAAGCCTCATCCGCCCCTCCGTCGGAACGATAAGCCTCATCCGCCCCTCCGTCGGAGCGATAAGCCTCATCCGCCCCTCCGTCGGAACGATAAGCCTCATCCGCCCCTCCGTCGGAGCGATAAGCCTGATCCGCCCCTCCGTCGGAGGGATAAGCCTCATCCGCCCCTCCGCTGGCACGATAACCCTCATTCGCCCCTACCCATGAACAATAAGCCCCACATACCCCGTGGAAATGTCGAACTCGTAAAATGACGGTATATGGTTAATGTTTGTTCTGGAGAAGGGTGTCTTGGTATTATTATTTCACTTTTCCGATGATTTGCTCCTCATTTCGAACAACCGGACGGCACGGAAGTACTTGACACCAGTGGATTTGTGTGATGTCGACGATGTAAACATTTCGGTTGTCGAAAATGTGGGGTTCACCGTGGTTCATGTGCTCTTTTTATGGGGGTATTCTTTCATTGTCTTCATATGTCAACGAGACCTGAAACCCGTAAATCCTCAGACCGGAGGTCTGCATGGCCGTATGGACCGCACATGCACTATCCTCGTCACATCGAAACACCCCCTACGCCATCGTCGTCCGTAAGCTGGCAAAGTTCATGCACAGGCATCGAAACGTGATGCCGAGCCTAACAACGGTTTGGCCAGCGCAGCAAGCGGTCACCGGCCAATTACATTGCGCCGCTGGACTATCCGACAGCTGTCTGTGTCGCAACTTCTGTGGCACGCCTTGACGAGCTGCCGTGCACATCACGCTGTCACATCCTTTCAACCGCCGGTGGCCGTGGGCATGCCCATGGGTTCCCGAATGCATGGGGTAATATTAGGTGGAGCCGGACGACTCAGACATGCACAGAAGAGGCAGGGGTTGTGTGTGAAGAGGGGAAAAGGCGGACAGTGCCCTAATCCTACGTGTCCACTATTCCTCGGATTGTCCGCCACTCGCACGCCATGTTTCGGCAGGGTACCTCTCGCGTTTCATCCAGTGTCATTCAGTTTTGCGTCGTCGTCGTCGTCGACGGCGTCACCGCTCCCTCGGACGATGTTGCCTCTGCTCCTGCCTCCATCGTGAATACGGGATGGTGGACGACCAAGTCGCGGAGGACGCCGGTAAGCCTAACCCGGAGGGTAGATGGGATAAATAGCAATGTTTTTGGTCACCATATACCCTCCGTTTCAGATGGATTCCCAAGAACACGCGTGGCTCGTTGCCACGCGACCAAGTGCTCACGAGAACGGTCCTCCGTCTGCTGAAGGACCTGCACCGCGGTGGTACCCCGATAACCCACAGCCGAACAACCCATCAGGCGCGTTTGAGGATGTTATGTTTTGGTTGACTCGGGATTGGTGCGATGACTGGTGGGCCCGTCGGTTTGACGAGTGGGACGCCCCCCCAAAGACCCAACCCCCGGATGAACCACCCCGTGCTCCCGGGTCCCCCGATGTCCGGGAAGCCGGACCGGTTAGGTTTAGCATGGGGCGCCGTCGCGTCCTATCCGTCCCTCATGGCCACCTCGGTAATGCTTAGTTTGAGCTCTTCACGCTTCTTGAGTTTGCTGTTCTTAGGATGACGTTGACAGTGTGGATGGTGGTTCGTTTACCCTATTCTGCTTATGCTTGCACTGTCCACTAAACCTGTCTTTTCCCTTGCCATTGTTTGTCATGCGTGCATGGACAGGTGACTCGGACGACGAACCATGCCACAGCCCAAAGAAGCTGAAGGGGACGCCGAAGGAGCCGGCAGCGGGCATGTTCTTCCAAAACATGGATGCAGCCCGGGCGTTCTAGGAGGACTACGCGGTTCACAATTGCTTCGGACTGAAGTGGGTCCGCAGTGAGCCTGCAAGATTCCACGTCACGTGCTCCGAGGCGAAAACCAAGGGTTGTACCTGGCTTTTGCGCGCACGTGTGACTTCCAAGTTCGGCGACGTCACAGTGTCGCACTACGAGGACGGACACAAGTGTGTCCCCAAAACTGGGCGCGGAAATCCGGCTCGCCAGAAGGGTTGGGTGGCCCAGAAAATCTCGGAAACCCTGCAGCGCGACCCTACTGCCTCAACGGCAACCCTGCGTCAAGTGCTTCACGAACAGACCGGCATCAACGTCTCCAACAACACGCTTTACCGCGCAATAACACAGGCCCAAGAGAGCTTGATGGGCAAGAAGACGGAGACGTGGAGTCTTTTCCCGTCATACATCGAGGAGGTGCGTATGGCGGATGCATGGAACCTGCAGCAGCACTAGTGTTGTCACTTCTTTGACATTTGACGGGTGTATATCCGCACTTCTTGTGTGCAGTTGAAACAGGTTGACCCAGGCACCCACGCCGTCGCGCACAAGGACAAGAACGGCGCGTTTCTGTGGGCTTTCGTCGCGCCCGGAGCTGCCAGGATCGGGTTCCAACACAGCCGCCGCATCCTCACCATGGATGTTACTTTCCTGAAAAACGGGCACAAGCAGGTTTTGCTGCTAGCCCAATTTTTTTTCTCCAACGACCACGCGGTCCCGATGGCGTGGGCACTGGCACCGACTGAGGACGAGAAGAGCTGGAATTTTTTCTACGTCCAGCTTGTCCTTGCATATCCCACTGCTGCTTTTCCGGGCACTAGCATCATCACAGACAGGGAGAAGGGTCTGGAGAAAGCTTTGAAAAAGTACATGACTGCTGCTACGCATACATACTGCGCATGGCACTTGCGCGAGAACGTGCGCACTTCCTACGGAAAGAAAGCCGCTCACTGGGCGTGGAAGTGTGCGCACGCACTCAACCCCGACCAGTGGGAAAAGGCTACCAGAAACCTGCGGCAAGTGAGTGCTTCTGCTTACGCATACCTCTTTGGCAGGCCGGGTGAGGATGGTTCTGTGGTGGGGGGTGTTCCTCTCGAGAAGTGGACACGCCTCCACTGCCCTCTGGGCAGGGGGGGGCACACCACGTCCAACGCTGTAGAAAGCTGGAACGCGCGCATCGCTTCCCATCGCAAGCTATATCCTTACTACTGTTTTGTCAGCATCTTGCCCTTTGTCCAGTGCATGTTCTGTGCTCAACGTGCTCAGGCAGAAGCTGTGCAAACATCCTTGGCCCCAGCACAAGCCGACAGACTGCTGCACTGCCTAGCTGTGGCTCGAGAGTACACCGTGGTTGAGGAGGGGCCAAACACTGCAACAGTGGAGGGCCCAACGAACAATCCCCGTCAAGTGAACCTCCTTGAGAAAACGTGCAGCTGTGGCCGCTGGAAGGAGTTCGGCCTGCCCTGTCACCATGCATGCGCATTCTTGCTTGTCAAGCGCATTAACGCAGAAAACCTTGCAGACCCCGGACTCACGCGAATGGCGTTCCGATGTGCCTACAACAATCCCATCCCCTCCCCAGTGGTGAAGAACATCAACCCCGTGGAACCACTGTGGTTGCAACCCGGACCAAGGCGAGGGAAAGGACGCCCACGAAGTTCAAGGAAAGACCGTGAGACCCTGCGCAAGAAAAACTTCATATGCCCACGTTGTGGGCAGAAGGGCCATACGAGGACACGCTGCAAGAACCCGCCTGCTCCCAGCCCTGCACAGGCCGCAGCAAGGGGGCATGAAGTACTTGGTCTCCCTGCTGCTGCTGCACAAGCCTCAGTAGCCTTAGATGCCCCACTTACAGCGTATGCAAGTGGTGAAGTGGAGTACGATCCCGCGGCTCCGCCAAGGGATGAAGACGATGATGTTGATGACGGTGCTGAAAGTGATGACTCTGGTGCATCCTTCCCTCCTCCTGGTGATGATGGTGAGACGGTGACGCAGGATGAGCACACCCAGCACTTGGATGAGGAGGAGAGAGAGTGGCAGGAGACGTACGAGGAAGAGCCAGAGGAGGCTGAGTGAGGTACGTACATGTTGTCACTGTCCTTGTGCCCTTCTTCCATTCACATATCCCTGCAACTTGCCTCATGTGCTTCCAATACCTAATACTGTCTTTTGTTTATGTGCAGGATGAAGTGTGCTGGACATTGGACATTGAACAGACCATTCAGAGAGACTCCTCACACTACAGCAGGAGAGGGGAGTTTCAAGTTAGGCAGAAGGTTAGGGTTAGGGTTAGGGGGAAGGGGGCCAGTGGAGTGCATCTTCCTAGAAGCAGAAGTGGTGGCCAACATTCAGACACGCCTAACGAGGAATTCTACGATGCTGAGCACTGTCAGCCATGGGAGCAGCTCTGTCCTGTGTGTGACATTGTACACTTTCTCCGGGGATTGAGTCGTGAACTTTTCGATGAGATCACGTATCCGACCTTCACTGTGTGTGGTATGTAGGCATCTACATTTCGTTACATGAATTTTCTCAAGTCAAATCATTTTACTACTTGCATTGATTTGGATGCGCACTTGTGTAATAGGTAGTGCTTTAAAACAACGAGATGTGTACTTATGCATGAAGTACAGCAGTGTAACAAGCTTCATGAATGTTGACGTTTTGAAGCAAATGCATCACTGTGAACATGGTAATATTGGCACACATTGTGAAGCATAATGACATACAATGTTATCGAAGCAGGTCATACAACAGAACAGAAGACTGTCTGTATGAACTTGTTCAACCACCATGAGGCAAGTGAGCACATGATTGCAACATGGAGTAAGAACTACTCTGACTTGGACGTTCTCCCTGAAATGTTGTATTGAGAGTGCATCGTTACTGTACACCCTGCCCTACAGCATACGCTGAAGAGAATACCTTACATCTAATGTGTTGCTGAGTATGATGACATTGAGGGGGTCATAGTACTCGACTCTGGAAAACAGTACATACCCAACGGCCCAGTACAACGGTACATTTTTGCAACACATGAATCCTGCTTTGTCTGCTGTAATAGTCATTGAAACGTACAAAATAACCCTAAAGTAGATGACACTTTGTTGCTTAAGTGCACACTAATAATGAGGAAAAGGTTGGCACATTGTTAATAATCTCTGAAAGACTTCAATCCAAAGTGCCCAGCATATAGTCGTCAATATGACAAAAGACATAGGGAAACGCTGACGTTCATCACAGCCTCGAACATGGACGTGGCCACACCGACATCCATGGCGCCCAATTCGGTGGGCAGTACAACGGGCGAGCATGGGGTGCTTTCATGCCCAAATGCCAACACATGGTGTATGGGTCCTCGGGTGTATTTGGATTGATGATGTCCCATGCGCGCTTTATGTTTGCCCACTCCGCCACCGCAGTTCCGTGATCCATGGGCGGAGGGGGGGGGGCACGCTGCCCCAAAAACTGGAAGGATTGTACACCGGTTCTGGACGGTCAACCCAGCACTGCAACGGTGGCAGAGGACGCGTATCTCCAACATTGGACATGTCGCAAATTCGTTCCGCTACGTCTAAACCCTAAACGGGAGAACGAAGTAGTCGAAGGCGACGAACAATCTGATATATGCAGAGCATATGTACGGGTTTGACGTAAAAAATGACACAGTTACGGGCAGTGTATTTGAAAAGCATCAGTCGTCATGTGTGGCCGACCACACCCCTAAGCAGGGAACAGGCAACAGGTGTCTAGGGTAAGGTTCCGTTCCGCTGGTCGTGTTGCGTCAAATCACAAACCATGGGTATATTAGGCTTATTTTATGACATTTTCAACGGTTTTACTTCGAAACCCGATCGAGGGGTATATGGGGCTTATTGTTCATGGGTAGGGGCGAATGAGGCTTATCATGCCAGCGGAGGGGCGGATGAGGCTTATCGCTCCGACGGAGGGGCGGATCAGGCTTATCGCTCCGACGGAGGGGCGAATGGGGCTTATCGTTCCGACGGAGGGGCGGATGGGGCTTATTGTTCCGACGGAGGGGTATATGAGGGTCAAGGGTGACCAAACAGGGGGTAATCGGCATTTTCACCGGAAGGATTAACGTCTAATCGGTATTGACGTCGGAATCGGACCACCGATTTCAGGAAGTGCACAATTTTACATGAAAACGTTTTAAAAACTCTATGCAGTGCTATTGGTGGATTGTTTTGGCCAAAACCTTCAAATTTGAACGTATGCAAAGGTTTGAACCGATGCGCACTACGTAGCGGACCGCTCTGTCGGGTCCCGAAGCTTCGAGCCCCACACCTTTCATGCACAAAGCCCGGCATACGGGCATCACACTTGTCACTCGCAGTTTGTCATTCGAACAGTCCACTCTAGCTCATCAAGTCCCATGGCTACCCCCTACAGTCCCAACTCCGCAGACAGATTCACAAGCATACTACACCTTTCACCTGCGTCATCAGTTGCCCAAGGTGGAGCACCCGCCACGCGTCACATCGACGTGTCTGGGTTTGACCTCATCCCCTTTCTGAGGATGTGGCGGAATTAATCGAATTCTCAGAATTCTATGCCCGCATGCGTCGGCCGAGTGATGCCGCATACGAGACTCCAGGCGGCAAGATGGAGTACATCTTGTAGTCGTTGGTGGGTGATGACCGTTGTGCACTCGCACGCGGCAACCACGTCCCATTGGCCTTGGATTCTCGCCGTTATTCGCTCATTTGCGGGTGGAACGAGGTTGCCATGCATGCCAGGACAACTCATGAGTTTACATCACCGCCGTCCATGACGTCTCCATACGTGAAGCCAATCGACAATGACTTGTTGACAGACCGTACCGTCGCGGGTAGCCTTGGGAAGAATTTTTGGACTACTAAGCGGGACTACATGCTGGTGAAGATGGTGGACGCACACGTCGAAGAGTTCGATGGGAGCAGCGGCTGGATGAAGAAGTTACACAACCGCACTGCGCCAAGCCTCTCAAGAGAGTTCTGCATGGTGGATGACCTGACACGCGTTCAAGTTTGGTCGCGGATTGTAACCATTGCTGCACGCTGGAAGGTAGCCTATGGGCTCGTGGGTCACAGTGGCATAAGTGTCAATCGTTGCTCGTGGCACATAGAGTTGTCTGCTGAGAAATGGGAAGACATTCGTAACAAACATCGAGAGCAGGGAAAGCTTGAGAGTAAACCGCTTTTGTGGTTTGACGATGCCACCTGACTTTTTGCACGGGACAAGGTGTGTAGGGAGAACGTGCTAAGCAATGAAGGAGCACATGCAAGCAAAACGGGCGGTCCATAGACTTGACTGGTGATGATGATGGGATGGCCCGTCCGGCGAAGCGCAAGCCGGTGCTTGATAGGCTGATCAACACGGTGGACAGGATGGTGCACACTCCATCCAAAGTGGAGTGCGTGATTTCAGATGTTGGACCAAAGACGAGCCATGACATGCTTGTGAAGTTGATTGACACGGACACCGCCATACAAGTCCGTAAGAGACTATTGTGTCTGGATGCCATAAAGGTTGACTGGGCACTATGTGCAGATTATGTGTATAGTTCGGGCTAGCTTCGCATGGAAGTTATCATCCGTCTTCTGGCACGTGATTCAGCCACCCCACCAACAGCTTTTGTGGACAAGGCCACGCGTCCACTACTACCGAAGCTGACGTCGCATCCAAAGTTTGCATCATATGTTGCGGACGAGGCAGGTAGCGACATTCAAGCAGGATCGACACCAGCCGATATAGGTGTAGCAGCAATGCATGAAGTGTTGAGAGTAACTGCTGCGTTTTTATAAGGATTTGGATGAGGGTACTGAAGAGCCTTACTGAATTGTGTTTATTCCCCAAAGCCGATGCAGTGCACGTTTTTGTGTGTTCAAGAAAGAGTCCTACTCGTCAATTTGACACAACATGTTCTCATATTGTGTCCACATAGCGTTGGCAATTTGTACATATCTCTCGTGAATTGACATGTCTCCATGTTGTCGTACAACTAATGGTCTACCTGCATCCTCAGGGTCCCACCCACCAATGTGCTACTGAATTGTCTCCCTCCACATCCATGATTAAATTACGCAAAACAAAACACCACAATGGCAAGCATGGCTGGAAGGAAATGTTGTAACTTGGCAGACCACGTACGATGTGACAGCATGCCTTCAAGACACCAAATGCACTTTCTGTCATACTCCGTGCGCTCGCATGCCGTCGATTGAATCATTCTTGCGCATCTTGCTGCCGGGATGCACCTGGACCAAACTCGTTCAAGTGGTACTTGTGACCACGATATGGCAGCATCAAGTCGTACTCTTGTGGAAAGGCAACATTTGTTAGTACATACTTATTCAAGGGTAGCAAAAACCCACGAGACAATGCATCACTGAACAACCTTGCATCATGCACGCTACCTTCCCATCCAGTTACAACGAAACAACACCTCATGTCAAGAGTTCATACTACTAGAATGTTCTGCGTTATCTGATTGTTCCTATTAAGAAGTGCTCCACGACGACGTTGTGGGTGCCGTCTATAGCCCCTACATAGTCGCGAAACCACGGTATTATGACATGCATGTGGGTGCCGTCTATAGCCCCTACATAGTCGCGAAACCGGAGTATGTAGTCCGTGCGACCACAATGGTGCATGTATGCGTGTAGGGTCACGCGGGAAGTGGATAATGACAACGAGTTGATTACATTGACAACTTTGCGTAGCACGCAACAGATGGTGGCTGGTCCCTTTGAAACCTCTCTATGAGGGCCCGGATGGAGAGCCGATGTGTGACGCACTGTAGCCAAATAAATACATTTTCATCCAATGAGAGCCTACTATCTGTGAGTGATGTGTATTCAAGAATGATGCCGATGAGTGCGTACCACACATCCTACCTCATGCGCATCATGTTTTATATGCGCACGCGATGTCCACGTTGAAGTTCGTGCAGCCGTGCTAGTCAAGTCAATAACCCGTCCAACATCGGCTACCTATTGACACGGTTGGTGATACGGCTTGCCACCATATCAACGACTTTTTGGACGAGTGCATGGAGGACGAGACGCACTTGTAGTGCTCGGCGAATAGCAAAGGAACAGGTTGAATATCAAATATTACCCATTGTGACTAGGATAGACTCAGGTGCGTACAACACCCACGCTTGCTTGCTATTAGGCAACATGCACTCTATGCTGACCAATGGCTTGTTCAATCGGCCAACTTCGGCACGCAACGCGCAACATGGCAACATGGCTGGCTATAGGGTGACAACTGAGGTGCCGGGGTTCAAACCTGCGTACGTCAGATCCTATGGATGAATCTTATTCATGTCCAAAAAAGTGAGAGAAGAGACAGGAAAATAGCAGTGAATACACGTCAATTGAATAAAGTGACTGAAAGAGGGAATGGACATCAGTCTCTTTCAACTATGCAAAATCTAGGGCCAAATCGTTGAATACAAAAGAAATTGATACAAGACAAAAAAACAATAGTCGACTCGAGAAAGTGGCCCATCTACCCTTGAATCGTGGTATTTTCGTCGGATATCCGGTCACTTTTGACTTCCCCATAATTTTTTTTGCACTTACGAAAACGTTTGGGGGACTAGAATCCCTCTTTGTTTAAAGGGAACTTCGCACGCCCCGGTGCTGTACTTCGAGATTTTTATGAAAAAAAATTCTCTGTATTAAACTTTCAGAGCTTTTCGGAGATGTCCATCGTGCTCCTCGAAGGTGCGGCTGTACACAAGAATGTCGTTGAGATAAACCATGACAGAATCGTCGAGGTACGGGAGGGAAATGCTATTGATCGCTGTCATGAATGTCCATGAAGTATTGGTGATTCCAAATGGCATGACCATGAACTCAAAGTGCCCATAACGGATTTGGATTTTCATTTTCTTCATGTCGGCGTCTGCCACATGGATATGATGATAACCGTTGCATAGGTCGATTTTGGCGAGAATTTGCGCTCCTCGGGGTTGCTTACAAAGTTCGTCGACAAGGGGAAGACGGTAGCAGTTCTTCATGGTAGCATCGTTTAATGCCCGGTAGTCCACACACATCCGCATTTCTTGAGTTTTATTTCTCACGAATACTACCGGTGCTGCGTATGGTGACATGGATGGGTGGATGAACCCTCGACGGAGCATCTTGTCGAGCTACTTTTTCAGCTCAGTCCGCTCGTGGTCGCTCATCTGATAGACTCCTTGAACTATGGGTCAGCTACCCGGTTTCAGTTCGATGCGATGGTCGATGTTGCGTTGAGGTGGCATGGTTTTTGGGAGTTCGTGGAAGAAGACGTCCGCAAATTCTCAAATAAGAGGTGCGAACGCCTCCGTAACCATTGCGAACCGTGTTGATGGCAATGAGGTCGATGAGGCTTATGAGGCTCATGAGGCCGATGATTCAGCTGCTACCACTTCCGCTTCCTCCATTGGCTCGAGATCTATGAGCCACACACTAGCCCATCGTCAGATTCACTACTTGGCCACGTTGATCGGTATCGACTACACAGGTTGTTGCTTCCTAGTCGCTACGGGTTCCTCGGCTACTTCCACCTATGCTGCTTCCGCTGTTGTCTTTTGCCCCACGCGCAGAAGTTGTAGCTTGGCATCGTTGACTTCCACGTAGACGTTGCCATTATTCCAGTCGATTTGTGGATTGTGCTGGTACAGGAAATCGTATCCAAGAATGATCGTGTGATCACTCATTGCACATGACCTCCGGACTGTTACATCCTTCAAGTCTCTCACTTGTAATTGTAGTGGTTCTCGAAGTCTCCGTGTTTGTATTCTCCTATCGATGGTTTTTTCCTTAAAAAAACCTTCATTTGGTCTGCAAATCCAGCTTTTAAATCATGTGGTTTCTTACAAAGCTGTGAGAGTCCCCTCCATCCAGTAGTGCGAGTACATTTCTGCAAATCTTACAATCTCGGGACTACACTTTCAGTAGTATCGCGAATTGGTTGTCCTTGTAGCCCTCATCAAACTTTGCAATCCGATACCCTCTACGGTGTCGTGAGCCGTTCAGATGGGCGATTCTTTGGCATAGATCGCTCCTCTTGGGAAAAAGTCGTGGCTTTCACTCCTATCCCTTTTCGTTTCCTAAAAAAATGTTCTATGACTTGCTCCCTTTTTGGCCTGCTGCATGTTTCGGCAGTTTCGAGCAATATGCCTAACTTTTTTGTAGTTGTAGCAGGTTCCTGTGTCTCGTTGGTTGACAACGTCCACATCCATCAGAGTCTAGGAGTCCCCCGACTGGATTTTTCTGTTTCCACAATAATTGTGATTTGGAGTTCGCCAGTTGTAGAATTCTTAGATCTGAGCGTAGTAGACGGCACTGTCGATCCTTTCTGTTGCTGCGATTATCCACGGTAAGTCATTCTTGATACCAGAAATGGTTGTTGCTCTCCACATGTCTCGTTTGAGGCCATTGGTATAGTGAAAAAAAAAATCTTTGGGGGTGAACTCTACACCAGTGATGACCTCACGGAATCTTCGCATGTATTCTTCCACGCTAGATTGATGATGGAGACGCTAGAGCTCATACCAAGTGTCAAACTTCTAATTCATCCATCCAAAACATGCAAGCATTGTGCGCAAGAATTCACTCTAGTCGGTTGGTGGCGTCATCGTGTCTTATCATTGCGGGTTCATCTGCTCTAAGGGTAGAATACCTATGGTGGACGATATGAGACAGGCACCGTTGGCCGTCGATGAGGCCCCGCTGGTCTCTGGCTGTTGTTGGATGGCCTTTAGGTCAGACCACCAACTCAGTACCGCGCCATGCAAAGGTGTGGCCGCGAGGTCAATTTTCTTCCGATTGTTGTCGACCCCTATAGCGGTGAAGTAAACGTCCAAACTCTTCAGTCACATCCAAATTGTTGGTCCTTTAGAATCTGTAGGATCAGACAGATCGGGAGGACCCGGATGAATCTTGGGTTCATCTGAGAGTTGGGTGTTTCTCTCAACGAGCACCGCTTCTTGTGCCCTTGCGTTGCGAAGAGCCTCCATCGTGATGTTGAGTTGTTGCAGTAGATGGCTGTTGATCTCTTTGAGCACAAAGATATGGTTCGCCAGTTCCTCGTTGATCCGCGCGTGTCGTCCAGTGCCACCTCTTATTTCCGTTGCACATGTTGAGGCTGTCGATAGGGGTGTCTGGTTTAACACCGTTGGATCCGTGACTGGGTTGGTGATTGGAGCCGTCAGGGTTGTCCCAGCTGTTGCATAGCCTGCCACGCCAGCATTCACTGTCGCTTTAGGATTCACGTGCATAAGCACGTTCTGCTCCCCCATCATCAAAGTTGTCATCAAAAACCCGCTGCTGGTAGTCGGATGCATTCATTCGCTTTACATTGTTGTCGTGATGTCTACAAATTCGTGACGTGCAAGATGTGCTAATGGCTTGAGTGAGGTAGTCCTCTAGATGAGTGAACTAGTTAAATGCCTGTCTAGCAGCGTTACGCTCTGATACCAAGTGTCATGACGAATGGAGCGTAGATGGTGAAGAGGTAGAAGTTGTTAGGCACAATATTGTTTGAGAATTCCGGACACTTGAGAAATATATAATTAGCCCCCAGCAACCTGCGGAGCCACACCGCCTCCTTGACCACCTCGGCCAGCCCGATGTACTCTGCTTCCACTATGGAGGTGGCGACATAGTCCTGCTTCTCGTTGCACCACGAGACTACTACATCAACGAGGAAGAACACATAGCCGGATGTGGACTTCTGCTTGTCCGCAACGCCAGCGTAGTTTGCATCCGTGTAGCAGACCAGACGCAAAGGGTCCGCCGGCCCCTTGCCGTCGAACCTCAAGCGCGCATGCCGCGTCGCCTGCAGGTAGCAAAGGATGTGCGTGACCGCATGCCACTGTAGTGGCCCTGGATTGGCCACGTACCTGCTCACTTTGCCCACCGCGTAGGCCATGTCCGGTCAAGTTGCCACCATGGCGTACATGAGGTTGCCCACCGCCGATTGGTAGGACATCCCCGCCATATCCTCCCGCTCTTCTTTTGTTTGCGACGCCATTATCGCGCTCAATTCACAGGTCATGGAGACAGGACTGCCAACTGGTTTGCAATCCTCCATGTCGTACCGCTTCAGTAACTCGACCACGTATTTGGCCTGTCCCAGGTCAAGTGTGCACGTCCTCCGGTTCTCCATGATGCTCATCCTGAGGTAGTACTCTAGCTCCCCCATTTCTGACATCTGGAATCTGCTGCTCATCTGCTCTTTCAGCCACTGTAGGCTTGGCAGATCCTTCAAGTCGTCCACGTCGAGTGCGACGATCTGATGGAGCTGTCTGCCGCACCACATGTACACGCTGTGATCTGACTCACAGCGCTTGAAGCCGAGTTGTGCCATGAAACTCTCTATCTAATGGTTCCAGCATCTGGGTGATTGTTTTAGCCGTATAAGGACTTTTGCAGCTTGCACACGTTGCCCTCCGGCGCCTCCACCCCATTTGGCACCTCTATGTAGATCGCATTGTCTATGATATCATTGAGGAAAGCCGTCTTTACATCCATTTGGTGGAGCTCCATGTCCTTCGTGACCGCCACCGCAAGGATTGCCCGGATGCTTGTGAACTTGGCAACGAGAGCAAACGTCTCAATGTAGTGCTTATCCTTACGTTGTGCGTATCCCTTCGCCACAAGCCGTGCCTTGTATTTTTCAACCACAACTTCCTTTGTTAACTTGGTCTAAAAGAATCACTTTGAGCCGATGACCTTGGCATCCTTCGGCCTGTCAACCAGCTCTCACGTGCCGTTTTCCATGATGGACGCCAACTTCGATTTGATGGCTGCGTCCCATTGATCCCCTTCAGGTCGTGCAAGCACTTCTTGCATGGTAGACGACTCTGTTGATGCAACCAGCATACACTGCGTCATGCCAATCCATCGACCTGTGCTTGCATCGAAGTGCTTCTCCGCTTTTCGCTGCCTCCCGCTGCGGTGCGGTAGTTTTGGGGGTGCATCGTCGCTCTGCTGCGATCCCTCCGACTCAGCATGCTTTGGTGAATCATCGACCGGATGGCTCCCCGAGGATCTCTCTCGCTCTGGTGTAACATTGCCTGAACAACCGGTGCGTCCGGTGGATTTTCCACCGATGCCCGATGTACACTCTGTCGGGGGTGCACGCCTTGGCACCCTCGGTACATCATCCGCCGGATCCTTCTGGTGGATCTCTTCATTAGTTCAATCATCATCAGAGTCCTCCGCTTCGGCTACCACCGCTGGTGCACCGTCGCGCTCTGATGTTGCATCCTCAACTTTGACGTCCGCCAGCTCCTTCTCGTAGTCAGGGAGATGGAACCACTCCCCCGTCTTTGGAGAGTCCATCACACCCACGTCGTTACTGCTGATGTAGCTCTACTCCTCGTCGAACTCGACGTCTCGGCTACGGATTACCTCCTCCTTGCGGATATCATAGAGCCGGTGCGCATTATGCACGCTCTCATAGCCAAGGAAGAAATACGACTTTGCCCGTGGCTCCAGCTTGTTGTCATGCCTCTACGTAAGTTGTACCACCGCGTGTGCCTTGCACCCAAAACCTTTCTGGTGTGCCACACCTGGCTTGTACCTACTCCAAACCTCCTGTAGCGTCTTCCAGCTGCTCCTCCCCTTCAGCACCGCTATAGGAGTGAGATTGATGGTGTAGCTTGCCATACACTGAGCTTCCTCCCAAAAGCTTTGCGTCAATTCCGCATCCACCAACATGGTCCGTACCATGTTCAGCTACGTCTGGTTCGCCCGCTCTGCCACGCCATTTGATACGGCAAAAACGGCATAGTTTGTTCCCATTTTTTGCCCTACAGCTTCATCCACCCAGTACAGCCAATGTACTCTCCACCGTTGTCGCTGCTTAGCGCTCTGACCTTGCGGTCAGTCTGCCTCTCCACCGTAGCGACATACTCCTTTAGCCTGTCCAGGACCTCGCCTTTCCGCTTCATGAGGTACACGTAGAGTTTTCTACTGTAGTCATCTTTGATGGTGATGAAGTAACGCGCGCCGCTCTTTGACGCCGTCTTGAATGGTCCGCACACGTCGCTGTGCACGACCTTCAGCAGGTCCGAGGTGCGATTCACATTCTCGTTGAACAGTTTACACCGAGTCTTGTCCAAAATGCAAGGCTCATGCTTTTTGTGCTTTACTACATCTGTCGCCTCTTCCGCACCGTCAATGATGAGGCTGCGTACCAGCTCACACTTTGCCATCTCCTTCACGACTGCGGGTAAGGAATGTCCCAGTCGTTACTGCCAGAGCTCCACATCAGCTCCCCCTCCTTTGGCCAGGTTGACGGTGCGTTCTTGCAAGTATGCTGAATCTGTCGCCGCGGGGATCACCTTGGTCTCCACAATGTAGAGGCCTCCCTTGCGCTTAGCCTCTAGCACGGGCTCGCCACCACCGTCCTTCCGCATGACTGCTCCTCTTCTCTTGAATAGGACCTCGTACCCCTTGTCAGTCAGGCAGCTGACACTTAAAATGTCAGCCAAGCCGGGTACGTGCTGTACGTCCTTGATGACGCGTTGCACCCGCTTCCCACCAACCACCACCTCCACGTCCACGTCTCCTTGGCAAGTCACTGGATCGACCTTGAAATTCGCGACCGCCATGGATTTGCTGGACTTGGTATAGTTGATGATCCCGACCTCCTCGACTTGGGTATGCTCCTCCGCTCCGGAGTCAAGGCATCACTGGTTGGCCTTCTTGAGGTAGTGGTTTTGAGTGCTGTTGAGGAGCACCTTCTTGCCTTTGGCATTGTTGAGATTCTTAAGGCGAATCCATGGCAAGTGATCTTGCTTAAAATGATGCAGAAATGACTAGGCTAGGGTTCGGTTTGCGGCCATAGGGGTCCGCACACACAAAAAAACTACAAGTGTCGGGGGGGAGCAAGCAAGAGCTCACTCGGGTGAGTCTCGCTAGTCGAGACCCACCCAGTGGGCTGGCGAGCGAGGCTCGCCGGCACGGACCCTAGGCGCGAGGGCAAATCGCCCTCGTGCGCCGGAAAAGGGCCGGCTAGTCCGCGCCCTGCCCTGCACATGTTAGCACAACCTAGGTCACTGTTTTTAGCAAGACTAATCTAGGTGCCTGTTACGGAGTACACGTATGACCCAGGGAAATAGCAATGGACAAATGTAGGTCAGTAAAGAGGTAGCAAGGTAGTGCGCCAGCACTGAGCGATGGAGGAAGCGGGGGGTCATGCTAGCAGGGTGGAGGCGACCACGCGTGCGGGACGGGGAAGTCGCGAGCCGTCACGGTGCGTCGCCTCCACTCTCTGCTCCAGCATGCCCTGCGCACTCACGGCCATCCACAAGAAGACATATGTACACTGAGAGATTAACACGCCCCCTTGGACGGGAGTGCGGCGGGCATGCAACCAAGATGATGCAGTTGAAGTAGGAGGGAGGAGGATGGAAGTGCCTTGGTGAGGAAGTCTGCTAGCTGGGCTTGACCACTGATAGCACGCACTTCGATTGTTCCAGTCTCTACCGCCTCACGAACAAAGTGATGTTCGACACTGATGTGCTTCGTGCGTGGATGAAAAACACCATCATTCGCTGCAATGCGGCAGGCTGCTGAGTTGTCACTGTGCACGGGAACAGCAGATGAGCGCACGCCCAGTTCCTCAAGCAGACGTGCAAGCCAAATCCCCTCACAGGCGGCCTCACCCAACGCCATGTACTCTGCCTCAGCCACGCTGCGTGCCACACATGACTGTCTGGCACTGCGCCACGACACAGCAGTCCCCCACACACAAAACACAAATCCACCCCGACTGCGAGCAGCACGGTCACGCCCATAATCACTGTCACAATACCCATCAAGAACGGGACCTGTGTCAGGGGAAAACACTAGACCAAGGGCAGCCGTGTCCAGCACATAACGCAATAGCTTTAACAGTGCTTTGTGATGCGTGCTGCATGGTTGTTGGCTGAACTGGGCAAGCACATTGACTGCACAGGCAATGTCCAAACGTGTGGTGGAGGCAAGATATGAGAGGCTGCCAGTGATCTGCCTGTACAGTGTGGGGTCTGTATCTGGGCCATAGTCCGTGGTGCGTGCATCCAGCAGGTGTGCGTAGACATCAGGACTTATGGGTGTGTGCTGCTGTGGAAAATGTTGTACCAAGTGCTGGAAACGTTCTGTGAGATGAGCAAGGAACCGACCTTGATGAAGGGTCAGGGTCCGTGCTGTGCGGTCACGTGTGATGGTCATGCCTATAAAGTTCTGTGCCTCACCTAGGTCCGTCATCTTGTAGTAGGCTGTGAGCAGTGCTTTTACCTGTCCTATGAGTGTGAGGGAAGGAGACAGGAGCAGCAGGTCATCCACATAGACGAGCGATGCAATAGGCACACCACTGTCCCAGCGAAAGAACAGCGAGGGGTCGCATGTACTTTGTGTCAATCCACCACTTTCCAGGGTCCGGCGGATCTCTTTGTTTCAACACCTAGGCACTTGTTTTAAGCCGTACAAGGCCTTTAGCAAGAGCCACACTCTGTCTGTTCCGTCCTCATGGCCCTCTGGCTGTTTGACATACAGTTCTTCTTCCAATGGTCCATTCAAGAACGCATTTTTGACATCCATTTGGTGAATTTCCCAGTCCTCTCTTGTCGCTACTGCCAGCAATGTACGACTGGTTGAGTACTTACCCACGGGTGCATATGTGTCAGTGAAATCCTGTCCTGGGATTTGATGAAAACCTTTTGCCACAAATCGTGCCTTATACTTCTCAATCAAGCCCTTGAGGTTCCTTTTCAGTTTGAACACCCATTTGACATCAATGGCCTTGCGGCCGGGTGGCAAGGGCACCAGCTCGTACACCTCATGTTCCAACAGTGCATTCAGCTCAGCGACCATTGCCTTTTCCCATTCAGCGGCATCTGGACGCCCCCTAGCCTCAGTCAGGGTGAGTGGTTCGGTTGCACTGTGATCCAAGTATGCGGTGGCAACAGTGTTATAAAATTGCTTGTAGTCGACTCTGGGAGGTCACGCAGCGATCGTCGCACTGGTTCGGGCGACGGAGTTTCTGTACTTTCAGTCTCAGTTGGAGGGGTCAGAGGCTTGAGACCTGGAGGTGCCTTAGAGGCACTGGACTCTGTGCTGGCCAAATCTGTGGGTGAGAGCAAGTCTATTGGGACAGGAGTGGCCATCTCATTGTCTTGCATTGGTCGAGGTGGCTGACCCACGTTTTGTGATGGGGAGGACATGAAGACAGGTACACTCACATACTCTGGGTAATGATGCTGTGTGGGGAGTGAGGGAGCGTGACGCAGTGTACGGAACACCTTGTAGGGCATGTGTTCCAAGAAGGAGGCATCACAACTTTCGACAAAGCTGTGATTTGTGGGATCCCAAAATCTCCAAGCCTTTGAGGTGTGAGAGACCCCGACAAAGACGCACCACCGACCACGCGGACTCAGTTTGTTATCTCGTTGTGGTGGTGCAAACCAGACGCATGCCATTGTGCCCCACACCCTAGCAGGCCGTAGGTCAGCCTTCTCTTTGAACCAACTCTCCCACGGTGTGACTGACTTGGGAAGTGGACCTTGTGGAATACGGTTCCATACCCAGGTGATATACTTCACGGCCTCCTCCCAAAACCCAAAGGACAGGCCGGACTCGTTCAATAGTGAACACAGTGCATCGCCAAGGGTTCTGTGCCACCGTTCCGCTACTCCATTTTGTTGTGGAGTGTAGGGAACTGTAGTCTAATGTTCGACTCCTCTAGCTTTCAGTTCAGTGGTCAGTGTTCCAAGAAACTCCCCTCCTCTATCAGTTCGTAACTTCAGGAGTATGCAGCCTGTCTGTCACTCAGCAAGTGAGATCCATTCAGTGGTGGTACGTTGGGCATCCGCCTTTGTTTTTAGCAGAAAGGCCCAGCGAAAGCGACTGTAGTCATCAGTTAGAGTCAAGACATACAGGGATGCATACTGGACTGACGGCACTGGCATCGGTCCTGTGAGGTCTGCGTGTACCAGTGCCAGTGGTCTCGTGGTGTTACTTTCTGATCTAGGAAATGTTTGTCTGTGTGCTTTCCCTTCGTGACAGTCTAGACATGCGTTCGCTTTGAGACCATGTGGACAGTCAGTAGGAAGTAGACCGTGTGCTGGGACGTGTTGTAGCAGATCTGCAACTGTGTCAGTGTTCAGATGAGCAAGATGACAATGAATGAGCTCTGTGTGTGTGCAATCTGTGATTGTGACAACATGCACTTGGGGTCGGTTTCTGCGTGAGTGTACAAAGGGAAACAGGGTCAGTTTGTACAGCATGTCAGTGTGCAGTGACCCATCAGCCAGCAATGTGCCAGACGAATCATAGAGCATGCAGCGTCGCTTTTGTGTCAAGGCTGTCACATTTGCCTGTTGGTCTAGTTGCCCCCCAGACAACAGATTGACTTTCAGCCGCGGCACATACAGGACACCAGTCAGCCATAGTACCCCACCTGGGGCCTGGAGAGCCACAGTTCCCATACCCTCAACGGACAGCACTTCCCCCGACCCAGTCTTCACACCCTCAACATCAGGCGTGGCATGAAGTGTGGCAAACAGCTGGCAATGCGGGGACATGTGATGGGATGCAGCAGTGTCAAACAACCATTCATGCATGGGGAGTGCATGTGATGTAGTGATATGAGTGTGCCCCAACTTCTGACCTGGCGGCTGTGGTATGGCATTCGACTCAGGTGGATGCAGTTCCATGGGCGCGTTCCACCCCGGTCCAGGTGGCAGTGTCAACGGCTGCTGTGGCTCGGTAGTGTCGATGTACACCCTCTGCGCCCATGCTGGAACAGGCGCATGTGCACTGACGTACTGGGGCATGAAACTGGGTCCCTGATACACGGGTGGAGATGGAGCCGGTGCTGATGGGTACACGATCGGCTGCAGCTGAGGTGGACCAAACGTCGCCGCCCCAAAGGGTGCTGGCGCACGGGGCCCTGTCATGGCAGGGGTAGTCCATGATGGGGGGTGAAGGTGCTGACCGTGCTGCTGGAACGGAGCAGGTGGCTGTCCCACTGATGGGCGTGTCTGCTGCGTGGATGGGGTCATGAGACGCTGAAGAGTCGGGCAGGAGCGCCAATAATGGCCCGACTGTTTGCAGTAGTTGCACGTGCGGTTTCCCACTCCTTGGCCGTGCCCGCGTCCCCCACCTCCTCCGCCGCCATGGCCTCCTCCGCCGCCACGGCCTCCCCCGCCTCCCCCAACCGGATGGTGATGCGAGGGAGGAGGAGGGCCTCCTCCCTGATGCACAAATGTGCTTGCTGGTGTGCCCTCGTCTTCGCGTGCCTCGCCTTTCAGGATGTCTTCATAGTTGCGTAGCTCCTCGAATACCTCTCCCAGGTCGGTGTTCTCGATGTTGGCGACTTTCAGCTTTCGAAGTAGACCATGGCGAAAATCCTTGTACGGTTCTCCCAGGTGAAGGAGAACCGGATTCAGCCACTCGAGGATGGTGCAGGAGGCGCCGAGGCCTAGGATGCGGCGGCGAAGGTCCATCGCAGCATCCCAGTACTCGGCAACCGGTGCACCGGGTTTGGGGCGGAGGTTACGAAGCTTCTCGCGGAGGGAGATGACAAGAGCCATCCCCTGCTCTTCCTTCCGCGTGGCAAGGTGTCGCCACGCATCGTGGGGTCTAGGGTCTCCACTACGAGGGTTTTCGGGGTCCTCGCCCTTGCCCCCAAACCGGAAATGACGTATGGAGTACTGCTGGTCCTCAGGGAGTGCTCGAACCAGAGCATTGAATGCTATGAGGAGCACCCGTGCATCGGTGTTGTCCGGCGGCGGAGCAAGGTAGTATTCCTCAAGGCCGTGCTCCGCCGCCCAGGAGAGGAAAATGTCTTTCCAAGACAGGAAGTCTCGCGCGCCGAGCAGCGGCGGCTCAGGTCTTTGTGGGAGAGCACTCTACTCAGATCGTCCCACGTCATTGCTGTGGAGGTCGTGCCGGCGGCATTGCCGGCGGCGCCGCCGGCGCCGGTGATGACACCGGCATTCGCGCCGGCCCCTCCCGGTGCTGATTCTGCTGCGCTCATGGCACTGTTCAGACAGGGGAACAGTCAGGGAGCGCGTGTGCACACCGTTACCCGCTCGTTGCTGCCGACGAAAATTTCGGCAGCAATTCGCCGGGCCCACTTTGGGCCCAGATTTCTGCCACGAGCCCTAAGCTCGATAGGATTCGCCGATCTTGAGCTTTAGATTACTGCCAGGCCTCCTTTGACCTGCAACAACCCTCTCAGGGCCGGAAGACCCCGCTGTCGCCCTTGGGGAGTGGCGACGGCGCTTGGGCTCTCTCTTCCCCGCCCTTTTCCTCCTCTAGCGTCACTCCCCTCTCTTCTGCCGCCTCCACCCTCAGTGCGCGGCCTAGGGAAGGGCGTTCGACGCCCCTACTTGCTTGCGCGGCCTGATTTTGCGGCAGCCGCGCGGTTCTAGGCTCGCACTTCGCTCGGCCGCCCACGTTTTTCGCCGGCGCCGACCTGATTCGCCACTGTTTGCCTTCGAACAGAGCTCTGATACCATGAGATTCTTAAGGCGAATCCATGGCAACTGATCTTGCTTAAAATGATGCAGAAATGACTAGGCTAGGGTTCGGTTTGCGGCCATAGGGGTCCGCGCACACAAAAAAACTACAAGTGTCGGGGGGGAGCAAGCAAGAACTCACTCGGGTGAGTCTCGCTAGTCGAGACCCACCCAGTGGGCCGGCGAGCGAGGCTCGCCGGCACACACCCTAGGCGCGAGGGTAAATCGCCCTCGTGCGCCGGAAAAGGGCCGGCTAGTCCGCGCCCTGCCCTGCACATGTTAGCACAACCTAGGTCACTGTTTTTAGCAAGACTAATCTAGGTGCCTGTTACGGAGTACACGTATGACCCAGGGAAATAGCAA
>SZWC01000649.1:305534-320160 GCA_023375785.1 Penium margaritaceum | reverse complement strand
GAGGGAGGGGCTCCCATGCCTCCCCATGCGTCACGATGAACAAACAAACGGCACTGGCTCTGAATGCCAACAACGGAGACCCACTGCGCCAAAGCACCCACAGCCTGCTGAGCCCAGTGCGTGAGGGCCTTGGCCCAGCAAAGGTACTGTCCCCGCGCGCGTGGCACGATCTTCGCCACATGGGCGAGCAAGACCCAGATCGGTCCCCAAGCCCGGCCAACCGTCTCCCACGCCACGCCAGCGGGCGCATGTGATAGCAGAAACACGGACTGTACTTTGGCCACCTTTGCCTCCTCGGCTGCCAGGATTGCCTTCCCCGGCCCCATGACCCGGCGTGCCTCCTGCGCGCCCTTGGCCGTAACATCGAGCAGCCAGACGGTGCCTGTCTCCAGATCCTCCAAAGTACCCCCCCCCCCCCCCCCCCCGGTCTTCTGACAGCAGCGGCAGAATATCCTCGTGCTCCACCTCCACGGGCAGACGATGCTCCCTGCAGATATCTGCCAAGTCTTCGCGGACCACAGGGCACTGCCCCATCGCCGCCATACTAGGAAGCCATGTTTCTGAAAGAGCAACGGAGTCGAAGCATCGGAGACGGAATCGATGATTCTACCCTTGGGAAATCCCAGGAGTCGGAAGAGTCGGAAAGAGTCGGGTCACCGAAAGTGTTTAAAATGGTAGCAAAGACAAGAAAAAAATTAGGGCTTTTGTGAAGAAGAAAATCTCAGAGGCGAGATACAACTAAAAAGTCTACACGAGGGTGGCGCGATCTGGCGCGTCCACAACGCCATCCGCGATGAGCTCGCTGACGTATGCCGAGAGCACCGTCTCACGGTCCGCGTGGAGCCGACGGACATGCTACCTTTGCCAGGAGGGCGGGGGTACCTCCGCCCGGACCTCACCCTGGTGGACCACGACCTCGGCACCACATGGGTGTTGGACGTCACGACGGTGGACGCACAGGGACACCGGGCCACAGGGCCGGGACGAGCTCTGGAGGCTGCTGAGGAGGAGAAGGTCGAGAGATACAGAGCGGCTCCGCGGCGGGGACACCACCTACGACCCCTGGCTTGGGAGACCCTTGGAGGCCTTGGAGAGGAGTTTTGGACCTTCTTGGCCCGCCTGGCCAAGATCTGCCTTTCGCGCGGGACTCGACAGTGTTCGGCAGAGACCCTCGCGCACTGGGCACAGCGAGCGGTGAGCATCCTCGCACAGCGCGCCTCCATCGCTGGGATCCGCGCCCAGTGCGCAGCCATCCGGCTCTACGTCTCCACGCACGCCAGATCCTCTGCCCCCTTCACTGGCGACGCGGCCCCCATCGCGCGTCAGGGACGTGTACGCTCCCTCCTCACACTCTCAGCCCTCTGCGGGGTGGAGCCGACCTTCTGGGAAGCCTAGCTCCCAGAGGCCCTGGGAGGTGTTCTACTCGCTGCTCCCCTGTAGCGGACCTGGCCACAGGGCCTCGCCCGAGGACTCTGAGTGGGCTTTTTTGGTGGCGCGAAGGACTTTGGCATCCTCCCCACCGTGTAGCGGTCCTGGCCACAAGGCCTTGCCCGAGAACCCTGCTTTTAGTCTGTTTGAGGTGGCTTGAAGGACGTTGGCATCCTCCCCACAGCGTAGCGGTCCTGGCCACAGGGCCTTGCCCGAGAACCCTGTCTTTGCTTGCTTGAGGTGGCGCGAAGGACTTTGGCATCCTCCCCACCGCGTAGCGGTCCTGGCCACAGGGCCTTGCCCGAGAACCCTGCTCCTGCTTGCTTGAGGTGGCGCGAAGGACTTTGGCATCCTTCCCACCATTTGTCATGTTGTCATGTTCCAGAAAATAATTATTTTTCAAAAAAAAAAAGAAAAAAAGTCTACAATGTTAAATTACCTTCGTCCATGGGTGTTGTGGACCCGGGTTCCCTACGAACGCTGTTTCGGTGACCGTCCCCCTGAGCTAGAAAAAAATCCCTCTGGCGATGGTCGATAGTCCATCGCCAGAGGGATTTTTTTTCTGCTCACGCAGAAAACTAATGGCATTGGCTGCACGCAGAAAACTAGTGGCATTGGCTGCACGCAGGCGTGCATCGGGGTTACGTAGAAATACGTTGAGGCCGGGTTCAAACGTGTTCTCTGCCTTGGAAAGGATTTTCACTTGACATTTCCCTCATGTCCGAGGAGAAGTCATCGGTCGTTTCACGTGCTTGCATGCGATGTCCGGTATCTGTTTCCCAAAAAACCCTGGTTGCTGCGAAAAGTTTGTCCAATTAGCGCGTTTTTCTCGGACTGGGAGTCGCTTCCGCAGGATGAATAGCGAACAGAGAGATCCTGTCGTGCGGACGCGACGGAAGTGCAGAAAATAATACCTGGAAAATACGCGATGAGCTGTCGGTGGACAGAAACGCCGACCACAGACATAATGACCCTCGCGGAAGTCCTTGTGCAGCGGATTTTCTGACGTCAGCGAAGATTCTTGGCTACCGAACCGATTGCATAGGGTTACTACGTAACCCCAAAAATCACGCGCAGGCAGCCCTGCGCATCAATTGACGCGCAGGACTGCCTGCGCGTCAGTTGACGCGCAGGCAGCCCCGCGCGTCAGTCTGGACGCTACAGAGGCAGAGAAAAGAAAAAAAAAAAAGGCATAGCAGGAGGACTGCCTGCGCGACTTGACGCGCAGGCAGCTCCTGCCGTCAGCGTCCACTCTCACCCGCCAGATCGCTTCGCGAACTGGTGGGTGGGAGTGGGTTTTCGCCGTTCGGCAGTCCTGGGTCTTCCCCCCTCCAGACGGCTGGGAGAAGCGCGCTCCGCGCTCCCCCAAAGCGTCGACGACAGCGTCGACGTCAGGTCGACGCTGTCGTCGCTGTCGACGCCGACTCTTGCCCCCCAAGAGTCGCGCGTCGACAACTTCATGGCTAGGAAGTGCGCTGAAGACCTCCGCCGGCAGCTCTTACCTCCACCTTTTGCCCACAGCAAGGCGAGCAGGCCATGCTCCCTGCCAACTGGCAGGAAAGGACCGAAGCTAGAATAAACGAGGTGGAGGAGGAAGGCTGTCGTGCAGGCACAGGCAAGCGATCTCCGGTCCCAAGCCCCCAGCCTTTTTCTGGGGGAACATCAAGATTGACTGATTAATCGGTCTTTTCTTGCCTCTCTGTGTTGTTCCCTTCCCCAACGCCACCCGCTTCTCCCCCTCTCTCCGTTCTCCTCAGCCCATTAGCCCTTGCCCTGCAACAGCCCCTGGCGCCTTTCACGTTCCTTCCATTCACTGTGTTNGGGGGGGGGGCTGCTCAGGTGCTCCCTCTGCCGCTGAACGGCCCACTTTTGCGCCTGTTTCCTTCTCACTACATTCCCCCGGCCTTTGTGTCCCTCCCCCATCCCCCCTCCTACCTCTGAGACACTAGGTCAACTCCCTCCTCACAATTTCCTCTTTTTTTTTTTTTGGGCTCACTTTTTCATGCTCAACAAATGCAGGAGATGCTCTGTGTGTCGTTCCGTTTGCCAAAAGAATCGGCCTTTGCCTCACCCTCACCGCCGCCGCCGCCCCCAGCAAGAGGATCCGCAGTCCACGGCTGACGGTGTGGGCTCGTCGCAGACACCTCACGCCGGTCTCATGCCTGTGAAGCTGACGATGCCTCACGCGGCATAATGGCTGAGCTGTCGCTTCGGTGTGCGAGGCCCTCTTCCGTTGTGACAAGCCCCCGTGTCGTCTGCAGCTTCCCCTGTTTGCCCTTTCGCTTCGATAATGATCTCTATGATCTCTATGCGGTTGAGTGAAGTGAGGTTTGAGAGGGAAGATGAGAGAAACGGAGCAATCTGAGTACCGTGTGTAGGTGCACCAATCTCTCGCGTTTGATCAAGAGGCGACCAAGAGTTGGGAAGAGACACAAAAACATTTCACTCTTCCTACATGAACCTCGAAAAGCGATGTGCTACGCGGCTGATAACTGATGCAATGTATGAGCTTTCACAATCTCTACGTAAACCGACACATGCGGCATCCGGGTGCCCCTTTGACCAATCAATAGCTGATGTAGTCTATGAGCGAAACACGGTCAGTTGAAATTCACGGGCCCCAACCCACCTCACATACACTATGCCAGCCTGGTCCCCTCGCAAAACACCTGTGTCCCATAAATGATTCTAGCAGCAAGGTGAGATTGTAATTTCTTAAACGTTTTGCAAAACATTTAAGAAATTACAATCCCCTCGCAAAAGACCTGTGTCCCAGAAATGATTCTAGCAGCAAGGTGAGAACCACAGGTCAGCTAGCAATGCATGCAACCGTTGGTCAACCTCAAGCATAGGGCCTCGGTGATGCGCTGGCGGGTGGTTCATGACCAACATATCACATTGATGACATTTCTACCAACATGTCGTCTTGTGCATCGCCCCAAAAGCTCAGGGTCCACAACCTAGTGATATGGAGCAAATTCACCTTCCCTCACCTAGGCATTCAAGAGGGGTCACGTGAGTGTCCTCTATGCCCGAGTCATGAGAGATTTCTCTGCAAGCAACAGGAGATGAGGGAGGACAAGACCGAATCAGGGCCCTTTTCAACTAGACAGTTGGGGCTCCTCTTGCACCACAGAATGTGCCGGCTCATCATCGGGCAAACGATAAAATTGTTCATATATTGTCCAGTTCACGACCTCACACCTAGAATGTCCTCTTGTCTTGCCACACATGCACTCATGTACAAGGGAATGGTTGACATGTCTGTTAATGTTTTGTTCAGTTCGTGGCCTCTCACGTCCGGATAACCCCACATGCACTCGCACACATGTACAAGCGATTGAGTGACAGTGGCTTTACTTGGAGACTTCACTCTCAAGTCTGATGCTTGTCGTTGGGCCGAGCCTCTCCAGGCAACCACTGAGCTTCCCCAAAATGTTGCCTGGAATGACCTCATAACATCTTGTCGCCCCCCATGACTGTTGCTGTTGGATGTGGAGGAGGCTTGACCTCGGACACTTTAGGATGCCCTGGTCGGCCTCCATATGTGCATGTGGGTTTGGGGAAGCTCAAACAATTTCCCGGATGTTGATCCTTTGGGGGCCACCGAGTCAGCCGTTGGCTGTACATTGGTGAGTAGCCACCCTCAGTTTACTACCGAGAGGTGGGGCTCGACCCCCGGGAGGCGGTATGGCCTCACCTAGTGAGATGCACGAGCGAGGTGGGCGCCTACCGGTCATTAGACGCTCGCTCCCCTGCCTGGCTCTTGTCTTGGTCTTTCTCTCAATGCAAATTCCACATCCATGGCGTGTGAATCCCGTGGGGATCTCCCCACTCCTCACTTTCTTCACACGCCTAGTTAGCTCACTCGAGACTTTCCTACTGGTATCAGAGCAGTGAGGGAAAATCCCTCACCACACAATGTGTGGACCTATCATGGGCCCACTCCCCTCATAAGACAACCCGCGGTGATCGTCCACGATGCACCATCTGTGCTCGTATTTCTTCTCACACTGAGCGGCGTGAGCTCCGCAAACCACCTTTCATTCTAGTCTCCGTCGATTATAACTCATTCACACAGGCTACGGCGCTCTTTCGGCAGCAGCTGCGGGTATCTCGCCCTCCTTGGCGTTCCCCAACGTCCCTCCCGTCGGTGCCTCCGTCGCAATCCCTACCACATCTCCCGGACCCCTTGCGACCATAGCTACTTCTACGCAGCTCACATTAGCAGTCCTCTGAGTGCAGTAGCCGCCGTCCTCCGCTGTGCTTCTCTTACCGCCGCGATGGTAACTGCCAAAGGTGCTACCTCGGCTATTCGTGTGCGTCGGAGGCGTGCATGTACAACTGCCCGGGATGGCTTCTTCCACTGTCCCGGCCGGCGTTGTGTCGTCTGTCTTGAGTCTTGCATTGCTTGTAGTCACTACACTCGTAAGCACCGCTTCTCATCTGAGACGCGGAGGCATCATTCCCTGTGACCGTTAAATCTGATGGCTCTGCTGCTTCTACTCAATGACTATCCGCACCATCTGCGACCATTGGTGTCTCCGCCACCGTCATTGTTGCTTCATCTGCAGCCCTAGTAAGTTCTACTGCCTCTGCTAAACCACAACGTCGGAAAAACTGGATTCTCTACCTCTTAATGGGACTTTCGACGGCGAGCTAGACTCACCCACACTACTGCAGAAGAGGCGACATGTGAGGCAAGGATTCCAAAGGAAGACTGGGCAGTGTGTGACATACCTTCTTCACAATATTATCCTTACGTTCCTCTCTGAATTTGCATTCTCTCCTCCAGCTACTAGCACGACAACATGACCCACTGAGAAGAGGAGTACGAGCGTTAGATTGACCAACAGGGGTACTCCGCCGGCGGCCTTCCACCTACACCATCACCGCCTCCAGGTATGCTACCCACCGGACCACACCCTATCGACCCTTGTCACCAAAACGCGTGGTGGCAGAAGCGTGGGCAAAGGAAGCGGCGGAAAGGGTGGCAGCAAGAAGAGCAGCAAGAAGGGCGCCAAGAAAGGCGCGTGCAGCAACTACGGCAAGGAGGGTCATTGGGCCCGTGAGTGCCCAGAGGAGGCGAAGGCTGGGGACAAAAACGCCAAAGACAGGTCGCTCCTCAACTGTAACAAGAATCACTTCCTCAAGAAGGCCAACAGGCGGTGCATGGATTCCGGGGCCGAGGAGCACACCCAGGTCGAGAAGGTGGGGTTTGTCACCTACGAGAAGTCCTCCAAGTCAATGGTGGTCGCGAACAAAAAAGTTGAGCCAGCGGCCGGCCAAGGTGACGTGGAGGTGGAAGTCGTGGTGGCTGGTAAGAAGGAGCTCTGTACAATCCATGATGTGTAGCACGTCCCCGGCCTGGCTGACATTCTAAGTGTCAGCCGCTTGACAGAAAAGGGGTATGAGGTGCTCTTGCGTAAGAAAGGTGCAGTGGTGCGCAACGACGGTGGCGGCGAGGTCGTGCTGGGGGCGAAGCGCAAGGACGGTCTGTACATCGTAGAGACCAAGGTGATCCCCGCGGCATCGAACGCAGCAGAATTGTAGGAGCGTGTCGTCAACATGGCCAAGGGAGGAAGCGCTGATCTGGAGCACTGGAGCTCTGCTACTCGTACTGCTACTACAAACACCGTTGAGGACTCATGGACACACGAGAGTCCCGGTATTGTGCCAGATCTCCCGTCCCACACGAACTCTGTCCAACTTGTTGGTGTAATCCTTGACGCGGTTGTCAATGCAGCAACCACATTTGCCGCTGCTACCTGAGCAAGTAGGGCTCCCATTACCACAGGCTGTTGTGCCTTGGGCTCCCATTGATGGTACTGTACGTGCAAGTCTGGCTAGTCTTCCCAGGCCAAACTCTGGCACCCAGATTCCACCGCCGGCCTTCCACGCACTAGTCTTGAACTCAGGTGCCGAAGAAGAGCTGTTCTTCTAGCTTAATCAGGATTGAGACTGAGAGTAGGAAGGGTCATGGGATAATAACACTGTGGAGAATTGGTGGCTGCTTCCGATGGAGCCTGGTTCCCTGGAGCAATCTGAGGTCCCAAACTATACACATGAATCATGGTGCAGACACCATGCTCACTGTCCTACTATTTCCTCCAATACTTTGGTCATCTCATTTCTTATTCCCTTTTCTACATGCTCTTTCCATGTTACACATCATGCAGTGCTTTATTTCACAATGTTTGGCCACGATAACAACAGAGGGGATCCGCACTACCCCTGTAGGTTGGGGCTAATCGGGACCACGCTGAGGACGTGAGAGACCCAGGAGTGCCCGCATGGATTGAGAGCCACTACATAAGCACAATTTCAACTGCTTGAATTGCAGCCGCAAGGGCCAAACCAAGAAAAAGCGACCCAACCCAGGAGCACCCTGTCCTAACCAAGCAGCATCTCAGCTCCTAGCAGACGGTGCGTTAGCAGCAGCAGGTGCATCACAAGCAATGGTGGCAGCAGACTATGGCTGTCCTGATGCGGACAGTAACATCAGACTGATACAGCTGATGCATGCAAATGATTAGCAAGGCTTATCTGTACGAGATTCCGGTCGTGAACAGTGGACATTGATGAATATAGGGATTTTTTGGGAAACATTGGAATTTTTGTGACCAAGGGTCCAGAAGTAATTATTTATGATGCACCTATAAATCTTGATAGAAAACAAATCGTTGAGCATAATAGACCAAAAAGAGTTTTTCATCAAAAAAGCGTAGTAGGGCATACCCCTACTATTCCATGTCACAAAATGCACAGCGTAGCACACCGCACTAGGTCCAGATGGATCCATGGCTGCTAGTGGGGAGGGAACCATATCGAACAAAAATGGAGTAGCTTAACACCCAGGGTAAAGCACATGTCAAATGGGTCAGCAAGAGGTGGTCCGATGTTTTTTAAGTCCCACACATGCTTGAACTTTGTCCGCTCGAGCCACGCATCACAAAGGTCCATTCAAGGAGGTGGCGGGATGATGAATCCCCATGCACCCGCTTCTGGTACATCCGGATCTCAACCTCTTTTCTACAGTGGTAGCAATGGAAGACCTTTGAGTGACAAGGGATCCAGGTGAGATATGAATTGGCTTGAGATTAGGCATATGGAAAGAGAAGTGAAAGAATCCTTGGAGTTGCCTTTACAATTTCTGATCATAGGATAGTTTGCCCTTTAAACAAGCCATCGGCTAAGAGTTTTGCCTTATGCCTTTTGACGATGTAAAATTCATTCTGAATGAGTCCGGAAAGAAACTGTTGTGATAGTAACTTTGACACATGGTTTCCAGAGATCAAAAGACAAACCATAAGAAATGCATCAAAGACATGGTGTATCACGTTTATATCAAAATCACATTATATGTCTTCTACCCATAGGTCACAAGGGATCACGGGCAACACAATTCACAACCTAGCACACTACAGTGGATCCGGCTGGACCCGTGGCTTCCAGTGAGGAGGACACACCGTATTTGACGGCAATGGGGCGGTTTAACACCCAAGGTCCAGCACATGTTGTATGGGTCAACGGGAGGTGGTTCCCAGTCCTTGAGTCCCACATGCGCTTGATTTCCATCCATTTGACCCACGCATCATAAAGATCCAGTGGGGGAGGTACGTGTAGGTCACATGCCCATTCTCGAGCAGCAGTAGTGGATGTCCTTTCAATGACATAGGCGGCGGGCAAGGCATGACTTGGGTTTTGACTACGCCAAGTGAAACAGAAGTACAAATTTCTGTAGGCTTCCCTCTTCAAATGTTGTACGGAAAATGGTTGGTGCTTCAAACAGGCTTCCCAATGTCGTGGAAGATATGTCATTCAAGATACGCCAAACATATGTCCAGGAGGTACCGGTTGGCTCACGGAGTATTCATCCGTGCACAGATGTCACCAACGGCAGTTGCCCAATCGTTGAAAAGACAACCAACGCATGTATTATGCAGTGACACACGCAACCCAATCATCCAATTAGGTTACGTTACGTAGGTTAGTTTGCATTAAACCTTGGCACAACAATGGCTGGTTTGTGCAAAGAAATTGTGATGCTAAGTATGGCATTCGAGCCTCACCCCCTAGTTTGGATGTAAGACGCAGGTTCTTCATATGCGTTCTAGTTCATCGGTATTCAAGTGTCAAAAAATAGTACATGGAATATAGAGTTTTTTTTTATCTCACTTTTCAAATGAGTAAGTTACTTGAGCATGTGGGGAGCTCATTGCTTTCTTGTAGTGTGTTGATACCAACATTGTTTCTCGCGTTCAATTGATATATGTGTTGTATCGTAGACGGCACTTGTGTAGTTTCAAAAACTGGATACATGTGGCTTCCACCCAGTTGTTTATTTATTTCAACAACTTGGTTCATGTACAAAATTCAACCCGTATATCCATCATGTTTATCAAGTGTAGGACGTCCTTGGCAGCGACAAACTAGCCTGGATTCTCTTATAATCCCTCAGTAGTATAGTTGTATGACATAAAACACTTTTGAGGGAATTTCATTTTGAATTCCTTTTCTTGTGGCCTCAAGTATGCTCTTAGGGGGAAAACATGTCCAAGTCATTCTTTCATTGAATTGTTTGAGGTTTAGTGGGCAGAAGTTTTGGCATATGACCTAGACACCACCTAGACACATGTTTGGTTGAAACTAGCACCATGGGATCAAGTGTGCTCCAGTTCCGGCAGCTCAAACAAAATGTAAGTTGGATAGGATTTGGCCAGAAGCATTATATGTATACCCCTAACCGCGGATTATAAAGCCAATGGTACCATTACCAGCTTGTAAAAAAATAACGTATTCGCAAGGCCTCTACGTAAAAGCAACCATTACCCCCACATCCTTTGGATTTATCACCACTCCATCCTCACTATCGAAAAAATGCCCCATTCATAAAATGGTCATAAAAACTACCTCATACACCCAATGCAGCAAGGTTGCTGTCACTGTCAATCGGAATGGCACCTAGCGTGCATCGGCTATTGCCAAGTGTCATTGACAAGACGTGGAAAGTGGTTTGGCAGGATGAGCAGGGACCACCATGCTAAGATTTGGTTTGCGACTTACCGCACTACGCGGGGACTTCTTGGGAACACGCATTTCAGAGGGGACTTGTCTGAAAACACTCTATTTGACTCGCAAACCAGTACATGATTGACCTATGTTTAACGTCAAACCTCCGCAAACCCGTCTTTCCTCTTTCACAAGGTGTATTTGGTTGGTTTTATGGCATATCTTGTAGATAACCATCCACTCCTGCCTTTGGAGTGGTGGGCTCTCATATGCAAGCCACAACTAGGTCCATGGGGGGGCATTATCCCACCACCTCCCTCCATGGACCTCGGTCAAGTGGTGGTATAGTGGGTTAAGCTCAAGTGTGTATGGGACATGACAGATGCAGAGTCAACTCCTAATCCATGCCCCACGTGTTGGATAATAGGAAAGAAGTCATCCCATTTCACCGCCCGCCTGACTTGAAGCCATGGGTCTTGGTGAACCTAATCACTAGGGCAAGCAGATAAGCATGTTAGTTATTCTTGATACAGTGCACCCATTATATTCATGTGGATGACATATTGGTGATATCTTTGCAAGGGAGTATGATCAATCTGCCCTCCGTGTCAAGGTTTTTTGTGTGCATTTATGAACAGAGTATCGGGTGAGGTAAGCTGATTATTGTAAAGAATATTGTTACTGTACCATACAAGCGGTGTTATTTCCATTTCATTTTACAACCACATACCTTGCTATTTATGTAATAAAGACCTAAAGGCTGTACTTGCACACCAAAAATTCGGTGTATGAATGTTTAGAATTTTTGCAGTGTAACCAACATACAAAGTGCATATCTGACATTGATTGTACTTTGAATACCATACTTGTGACATATTTCTCCTCAACTATTATACAATGTACACCATCCCAATGAAATTTCTGCTACTGTGTTTATGGAGCACACTTTGGTATACATGCACCATGTTATGTTAGAGTCGTCATTCATTTAGACGAGGTTCTCTAAGTATTGGCTGGAACATGGTGTGCACATAGTTCAATTGTAACTGTGTGCTCGTCATGTATTCTCTCATTGTTGGAAGCAACTGCAACTCCTACCATTTAGCACACTGTGCAAGAGAAACTGCAGCACGATGTGTTGCAATGGCAGTGCCAGCGTGATAGTGGGCTGCAGCTTGCGCCAGACTGGGGGCTGTTGGATCGGGTCAGCCTTTTCTGGTGTGGCCCATCTTCCCATGGCCTAATAGGATGAAGGTCTTCTTCCTCATGCTTTCCCTGTCCTCGCGTGTAGTTCGTGGATGCCCATGGCCACAACGTGGTCCTGGATGTACCTAGGCCAGCTGCACTGGCCTGATTTTGTTTTTACTATTGACGACGTCATGTTGTTGGTGTACTCCTGGCACAATTCCATACGCATGAGGCCCGGATCAACCATGGCCTCTTTATCTTTCCTCTTGATGAGAATGAAACCGCATGCATGTTGGTACGGCAACCCAAAATCCTTCCTCTAGCCACAGCCGTATGTCTTTAGAACAAGGAAACCTGTCATGGGATGCATGTTCCTCTCATGACGGTCACCGCACCTAGTCCTTCTTGACTCAATGCCTATTCCATGCCAGGTGGAGGTAATGCAACAACCGTTTCACTTGTTGTGGGGCCAGTGCATCCTTTGCCTTGGCTACTTGTTGATTACTTGCTATAAATAGACATTGGAAAAATGGATGTATGGACACAGAGTAAGTGTAAGGATTAGGATACATCCTACGGTATGAGGCAATTCACATGTTCAAGCATTCCACTGAGTTAGAAGTGGTATGAACACCTCTTTGAAGGGGGCAGTACAACCAAGTCCACTTATCTAGTGGGACCTTCCCTCCAGCTCACCACTCTCCCCGGCCCTGCAAAATAGGTTGACATAGGCTGTAATGCCACCGCTTTGCTATAAGTTGTTTTTCCACCACAATTTGCAAGCCCTTTTCCCTGTCAGAGATGACGCATGTTCCTACTTCAACGGCAGTAGGGTATGCAATTGCAAGCTGGCAGCAAAAAAGCATCTAAGCCTTCTCATCTTCAATTGGCACAAGGGCACATGCCATGGGAACATCATGGTCGTTGGTGTCAAAGTACTGAGCTAGCAAGAACACTTCATTGTTTCCATTTGAAAAAAGAGAACATACATCATCACAATCTTTTGGCTGTGCTAGTAGTCCACAATCTCAACACCTGGTGCGAAAAACACGGGAGGAAGGCACCATCCTTGTCAGTATGTACAATGGCGTAAATACCATGGTGTAGACGGATGAGTTGCAGTAAGCAAGGGAATAATAGAGTTAACTCGCACTGAAACAATTTCAATAAACCAGCTATTTGAGGGGAACATCGCATCCTAGGCATACCTCTTTGACCTAAGACAAGGAAAGACTCCAGGTTTCTGGCTTCTTGTCCATCAACGACTACATCCCCTTCGCCTTGGCATGGTACATTGTACTATTGAGGCTCTTTTACTTTAAGGTGAAAATATTCCATTCATTGCACGTTTCAGTTTGCATTATTCATTCATGGAAAACCACCTAACCCAACCCCAAACTACCACCATACATGAGTACAATCTCCAGGCCTTTGGTTGCCTTGACCATGCCACGTCGTGGATATTAGAAGGTGAGGATGCAAGTGGCCTTGGAAGAAGTAGGAGTATCGATAAGGCAGTCTGTGTGTTGGATGCTGTTGCAAAGATCATGTCATGGATCGTTGTTACATGGAAGAAGCATGTCCTTGTTGTCTGACCATGTTTGTTGAAATTTCATAGTGAAATGATTTCCAAACCTTTCACTTCCATCCTCGTGAATCATGTAAGCTAATGCTACTGTAGATATACATGCATGAGTGAATGAAATATAGGAAACCGGAGAACTATTCATTTAAAATCCAGAAAATCCTTCATTTCCAATCCTCCATGTCATTGTGGAATAGAAAAACTAGAGTGCACTCAGTTATCAACAACGCAACCAGTGGTGAATTCATTCCAGTGTGAAATTAGAACATGCTACGTGCTTATAAAATCCCATGAGGAATGGAGACGTTCATTCGTTAAGGTGTATTACAACACGAGTCCATTACCATTTGATAAGCTATCTTTGTTGAATGTTTTTCTTGAAGACATCTTCTATGATGTTGCTCCATACTTCGTTGATAGGATCGTAGTGAGCCCCGACCCACTGATGGAAATCATTAGACGTGGCCAGTTGTGCCCCACGTGTAACATCACCCACAAAACCAATCCAACGAGGAGCCTCTCCATGCTTCTCGCTCTCCACATCTTGGAGAAGCTGCTTCCGTTAGGTATATCATGGAGTGTCGTTGCGCCCATCCACTTCTCAGTCGATGTCCCTATAATTGGTTCATGGATTCTTCGCCACTGATGTTATGTTTTAAGGTCTTTTGCGGTGTTGATTTGAGATTGTCTTCTTGAACAGTTTGAGAATTTCAACAAATAAAAAAACACACGTCAAGACAACTTGTCAATGATTATGCAATAAATGCGCAATCACATTAGGCTCGCTCACCAGTTCCACGACCAAACCTAGGACGTTGTGCAAAACTTGTCAAAAATGTGTAACGTAATAGTGATGTCTTGTCATAATGGAGATCTCTAAAAGCAGACAGAATAAAATGTATAACGGACATTTCCACCGTTCCTCAAAACAACAGAGCGGGAATGGCTGAAAGAAAAACCAGAAAATCATAGCTTTCAAACAAAGCAACAACGTGGCTTCAAAGGGCATGGCAAGCCATTATGACGTGGGCACAAAACATCTTCTTCGATGAGGGGAGACTTTCATTTGATTCTAGTCAAAATTCAATGTCCGACTTTCCGAGCTTGCCAAAGCCATTCGATGCTAAGTCGAAGCTTCCGCTTCACGTCTGGTGCGGGGGCCTAAATTATCAGTGACTTCATCGCTTGTCCTCATCCTTGCATGTGATTTTACGCGTTGCACAGGGAGAAGCCTTTCCATGGACGAGCAGTAGACCACCTCCCAGTTGCGCTGGTGGAAGGCTGACCGCTACTATCCCATACCAACCAACTCGCTCGCTCTCACCCAACCCAACTTGGTACAGCCTACTTTGTCCCACTTACTCCATCCTCCTAAAATCTCTCTCTCTCTCTCTCTCTCTCTCTCTCTCTCTC
>SZWC01000649.1:271144-298994 GCA_023375785.1 Penium margaritaceum | reverse complement strand
TCTGCCTTCAACCACGATCTCAACAGGTCTTTGTTTCTGAAGAAAGACACAATCCTCTCTGCTTTGCTGATTAGAGCTTGCCCCCACTCTGTCCTGGCAACATCTTTGAGTACCAGATCAAGAGAGTGTGCAAAACAGTGCGTAAAGAACACGGCAGGATGCTTTGCCTTCAACTCCTGGTACGCCTTTTTGTTGGTGGAGGAGTTGTCAGTGATGACCATGATCACCTTGTCTGCGCCAACCTGTGTAATCGCCTGGTCTATCACAGCTGCCACGTGGTTCGCATCTCTGACAAGACCACTGGCGTCTTGGGAGAATAGATGGGCAACTCCCTCTGCGTTGGATACCATGGCGGAGTAGATGGGCCTGATTTGGATGTCAGACCATTCATCAACCCCAAGGCTCACCCCGAAGATGTCCCAGCCAGCCCGTAGCGGCTCCTCCACCTCCGCAAGCTCTGCATCCAGCGCCGGAAGAATCTCAGAAGTCACCCGTCCCCTGGTTGGCAGCCGGAAGCTCGCGTTCGTGCGCCTTGCTTCTTCCACTAGCTCAAGGACAACAGCGTCACGACAGAATGAGATTGGCAGTGCGTTCTTCGCCATGACCTTCACGATCACCTTCTGCACGGCAGCGTTGGCGGCGTTTTCCAGATGCTCCGGGATGAGCGACTGGCGTGCCATGCTGAGAGACGCCTGTGAAACAGGCGTGCTGCTGCAGAGAGAGGCAGGAATGGTTGCTGCTAAAAACTCCTGGCGCTGCTGCTCTTCAATTGTGCCATCTGGGTTGGTGCTCTCCCCGAAGCCATCACCAGCGGCTGCTCTTGCCTCTTGACGCTTACGCTCCGTGACAAGTTTCTGCCAATCCACGGGGTTGTCTTTCCCGTCCCATGCTTTGCCCTGGCCGCGGTAGAGCTTCTCATCGTACGGCTGAAAGGAGTCTGGCGGGTTAGGCAGAGGTTTGAGTCCAAGCAATGTTCGGGCTGCAGCGGGTGCATACTTGCACTTGACAATGTTGTGGACGGGAGCCCCGACATGGCCCCGGATGCGGTCACTGCCACCTGCTTTGACGACGCCGCAAGCACCACACTGGAAGCCAGGGTAGCCTGCCTGTGTGGGGACAGGCCTGAAGAACTTGCTTAAGGCACGGACAAGGAAATCGCCCGTGAGAACGGGGGGCTTGGCAGAGGCAACCGCTGAGGCACAGGTGGGGTACTTGCCCCGCTCAGCCATGGTAGCTGAGTGAGCAATACAGAGCTTCAACAATGGACTGAGCACAGACTATACCCCCCCTCCATCACACCGAATCGCCGACACAACGTTGGACAGGCTAGCATGAGAACAGCCAATGACACGTCATGCGTTTCATGACGTGCTTAAACCCTCGGTATTGGTCAAATAACAGCCGCTAAAGTCACACATGAGGTTGACACACAATATCCACGCAGTAAGCACGTCCAAAGGATGCACCATGCACAGTCACCTGCCATGTCATATCCACGTGTGGATGGTACAACACCGTCAATTGCATGGAGACAAAGAAGACTCAACAGGCCAATTGAAGCATCTCCCATGACAGCGAGGCAAGAAGGATATGCCTCGATGCCTGATTTTCCTCGGACGGGGTCGTCCGTGACATTTTTTTTCCAAACTAGGCTTTTTTTTTTCTCCCTACCAGAACCAAGGCCCCCAGTGCCCCCAGCTGATTTGAGGGGGTCAAGTCAAGTCGACGTCCACGTCGACGTGGACCGACTTGGCGACTCCGACTTGACCCCCTCAAGTCGGAAGTCGAAGTCAACATGGCTGCCCACATCCTACGCAAACAGATTGAAGAGACCTAAATGAACTGAGGACAACAGAGTCAATGCGACGACAATTCATGTGGTGAGTGGCAGTGGAGTCAATGATCTAGGCACCACATGCCTCACGACCTGTTATCAATACCGAGCAACAAGCCACAGAATACTCTATAGCTCTGAAATGCTTAGCATGGACGATGGAGTCATGATGGATAGCAAGAATTTGGAACTCGTCCAACACCTCTGTACAAAAGGGCCCAAATTCATCACAGGTAGTTGGTGCTTCCCACACACATCGTCACAGGCCACAAATGTAATAGTACAAGCAAACTACAGACCACATGGCTGTGTCAACACACTCACACCTCCTTGAGTGCAAAGCTCTAGAACGTGAAAAGTCTCCATGATGATAAGATTGCAAGGGTACGTAACATCAATGTCACTGGAGGCGGGTGGAGGGTCAGCCACCATCTTGGTCGCACGACCAGTCTGGGTGGCACTGATGGCAACCGTCTGCTGGGTGTGTGCGACCTGAAGGCCTTAAATGATCAACGTCTTGTCGAGGGGCTGTGTGCACTCCATGTAGTGTTGTGGGCACCTATAGTTATAGCATTGGAACGAATGTCCACTACCACCACCAGACTGCTGTAGACCCTATTGTTGTTGATGATGTTTCTGCCCCTTACCATGGTTGTGTTTTCCCTTCTTCTCCAGTGTAGTGGCGGCCACGCCCTAGGAGGAGGACAATGAAGAGGAGGGTGAGGAGAAGGCATTAAGGAGGAGGGGAGGGGTCATCGAGGAGGTGGTCATCACGGTAACCAACGAACATGCCGCATGGGCCAGGGCAGCCTTACTTGCGGTCGTTCACTACATGTAGTACTGGTGGGCCCAAGGGAGCAACTCCAAGGATTTGGACAACTCAATGAGAATCTCTTGGTCGAAGTAGGTGAATGTGTTGACAAAATCCATGTAGACCTCGACCATCATGGTGTATAGCGCCCATAGCTGGGAGCGACGCACGGTGTCCAGACGAGTGTAGATCCACATAGCTCACCACTAGCAGGCTGTCATTGACTCTAAGGGATCCTGCCAAAGAGAGCTGAAATCCCATATTCGCGCTATCATCATCGCATGGGTCATGGCTACCAACATGGTCAGGACTAATTCTTAACCGCGGTGTGGCTTTAACCTAGTGCCTATACCACGAGCCTCAAGAAATTAGTGGATGTCGGCAACGACGTCCTGGGGCACAACGTACAGCAAGCCATTCATGGCTCTTGCCACAACCTATGCATGGCGGGGATTGGCAGTCTGATACTGGCTCATGCATTATAGCCAAATGCCCTATGCATCAGCCCACGCTTGGAAGAGGGTCTCCCAGGCGTCAAACCCAACTTCGTAATTGCCGCATGGTGGTGGGATCTCAGAGTCCTTTAGCCACTGCTGTTGTGGAGAGGGCAATCCTAGGGACACCCTCGAGCGCACAGGGTATCGGAAGCCCGTCAAATGACACTCCAGGAGAACGACACATCAAGAATGAAAGTAGAGGAAATCCGGAATCATGTGTGACAGTGATCCGCTGACCCAGCCGAGACTGCTCATCCCCATGACAATCTGCCTGGACCATCTTAAAAACCAAAAAAAAATAAAAAAAAATCCCCATGGCAACCTCTTGGTACCGCAGGCCAGACGCTCGACAACCAGTCACTCCAGGGCCTTGTAACTGCTGCTGTTGACCATTGTAGTCACCATTTATGTTATCATCTCCGGTCAGTATCTGTTATTGCATGCCTTGCTGCTGTACGTCCAGCCGCTGCATGTCCAACTGTGGTGCTCAACCTGCGGCTGGATGAGGCTGCTGCATCCTATGTGGCATACGGAGAATCTCCTTGATGATGGCTGCCTACGCCATCTGCTCCTGAAGAAGTTCTCTTGCACCTAGAAAACAAAGCCGATGGCGTGTGAGCGAGGACTAGATGTCTTGGCCACGAAGCCAGAGCCGGAAGTGTGAACCGAGGGGCGGTTGGGATAACAAGCCAAGACCTTGGGATAAACCTCCCACCCTCGACCCCTTGGTGTGCCCGGCCAATCCTTGACATGCTGCACGACCCTCTTCTAGTAGCAAGACCGTTGCTAGTACCCGTGGTTCCCGCCGTACGACTCTCCCGACGGCGTTTGCACCAAGGTGCGCTACGGAAGAATTGTAGGATCGAATGGACATGTGCGAAGAAAATCTTGGAATAGAAAAAGAGTTGGGTAAGAAATTAATATTCAGACTTGATTGATCAGTACATATACGAAGTCTCAGGGTAAGATTGGCATGCCTAGAACAACCCGTGGACTTCCTTATGTACTAGTCCCTATGAGCCAATCAAGAGCCCCTCGGTACTGCAAAACACTTTGCTGAGGTGCAATCATGCAAATAACACATGTATTATGTAATATGCATCACAAGCTTTCCAACGCACCAAAGAACGCCTCAATCTGTGGAGAAACGGCTAGAGTTATGGCCATTTAAGTGTTCCATGCGTGACTGTCGCTGGCAGAACTGCCAGCGGGAGTCACGGCCGCCCGAAGTGCCCTTGCTTGCGAATGCACCTCCAGCCACCATCCTGAAGCGCTCATGGGTCCCAGTGACCCTTGTCGTATTGGCTAAGCGTCCATCCAGGGGTCCTTCCGTTGCAGTGGGCGAGAAAGTCGCTCCGCCGTGCTCGGTGTTGAACCGCTATGCCTCTTGTTTTTTGGAGGTGTGCAGTGGTATCTTTCTCGTCCTTGCACCAAATGACCCGGTTCTGGAGTCGATTTTGCACGGTTTTTACGTAGAATGCAATCTGTGCATCAAAACATGCATCTGACGTTAGCATGATGACATAATTACCGCCTCGACTGGCTATTCCCATAAGAGGAAGCAAAAGTAGGCCCCTTCTTCTTGTTGTCATCAGGCGCCATGTGGGTTGCTCGGTAGGGTGAAATGCAGAAGTGGTCGGATTGTTGATCGAACTCCATTTCTGAAAGGCTGGAGATGTGCAAAAAGTTTGAAGTCTAGGTAAAAAAATCAGCTAAGTCGGTGATGATATGATTCTGCACAATGATGACATCAGTAAGAAGGTTTTCCAAATCAAGCTAAACTTGCGCGTTCGCCTACAATTACTATGGTGATGGACGTCATGGTTGGCGTCGTTGCTGGACGCGCCCTCACAGTTGGCATCCACCTTGGCTTCAGCCTCGTCCGAGCCTGCGTCCTCCACAACATATAGATCTACCGACGATGGTAGATCCCCTAGCTGGACCTTTGGCAAGCAAATTCGCCAAGATCCACGGCCTACGGCAAATGGTGCAGCAGCTTTGTGACCTCGTCGTCACTGAGCGTGCTTCTGCTACTAGTTTGTCGATGGCCTCTTCGACTACATCTCCTTCATCCTCTCTTTCTTCCTCATTCGATGGTGTCCCTTTTGCTTCACCTGTCAGCCTATCCCAAGCTGCCACCATCCTCTCGATCCTCAACTCTCCTGCGACCATGAGGCCACCTCGCGATGACATGTCTTCATGCAATCGTTCGAGCCGTGTATCCCCGCGGCGTCGGCGTCAGCGCTACGCACGCCGTACTTGCGCCGGTTTGGATACACCCTCCACCTCCTCGGCTTCCGTTGCGATCCCTGTCAAGGGGGATTATGGTCACCGCGTATTGCGTGTTGTGACCATAGAGACAGGATCCGCACTCGTGCCACGCCGTGGTGCCGGAGCATCCGCTCAGGCACACTCAGATGATACAGTGATAGCACATGGCATGGAGTCTGATCCCGACATGGAGTTCATGGTGGAGACTTGCCTGTCATCGTACGGGCTGGATCCAGATCTTCCACACCAGCAAGTGCCATCAGGAAGAGCACAGACACGGCGTCCCTGGACGGTGCCACTCGCGACTCCGGCCGGTGGAGGCCCAGGGGTGGCACAAGAGTCTCATTCGGATCAGGATGCATCTACCATACTTTTGGGGGAGAGTGTGCAACAGACTCACACTAGTCCGGCGGATGTTGGAGTACTTGGGACGTGCATGTCGTCAAGGTCAAAATCTATGCTCGAGTAATAGCCGGACGTTCTCCAGCAGCAGGTTCCATCAGGAGGAGGGCAAGTGCCACGTGCCTGGGCGGTGCCACTCATGACTCCGACCGGTGGTGGCCTTGCGGTGACACAGGAGTCTCCTGCGGATCAGGATGCCCCATACGGATTTCTAGGGGTGTTGGCGCACGAGACCCACTCTAGCCCGACAGCGGCCGTAGTGCATGAGCAGAGTCGGCCGTCTTGTTTATTAGAGGTTGAGACATTCTTGAGAGCAGCGTTTTGAGAGATGTCACTGGGACATGTGCTACAGCACACACAGCAGGCTCCACCGTGTCACCAGTGTCACCTGAGGACCAGCTTCAGCGTGAGGAGTCATCGATTTACCCAGAGTCTACGTGTTCCCGTACACACGACAAAGCAGTGACACACGTGATGGAGTAAGACGGTGGTCCTCACCCCATTATCGAGCAGGTGGTAGCGACCAGTCTTCCTGGCGAGACGGTGCATGAGCGGCAGCTGCGCTTGTTGGTCGCCTTGACGTGCATTATCGAGCAGGAGTCCTGCACACCTGTGTCCACTACGACGGTAATCGAGGACATTGGAGCTGATCCGTACACGCGGATGGAGTCACCTCGTCAGCAGGAGCTAAGTTCAGCCTCCTCGTTTTCACCTGTTGGTAACCCTGCTGATCACATCGATGCTGAGAGTGGCAGTACCTGCTCGGACGACATTTCCACATGCTCCACGGACTCTGAAGTTCCTCCTTCTCCTTCTCTCTTGGCATGCGACCGCTCACTCCTCGTATGAAAAAATTGAGCTGTGGTGTGGATGCGACACCTGTAGTTGCATCCGATGTTTGAGCGTCTAAGCACATTGCGAGTTTGGTTGATCCCCAGAAGAAAGCAATAGCAACGGCTCCATCGTCTTCAGCAGCAGAGATACAAATACAGTTGTACTCACGAGTTCTACAATCTGCATGTGCAACATCCAGTGAGGCAGAATATATCCTACGGGAGGTAGACATGGGCCACCTCCACATGTCCGAGGTAGATTACGTTGACTTGAAGGAGCATGTAGTGATGCTGCAGCGGGAGGTGATGGCAGCGCACGAGCGATTCTCAGAGGAGGGGAGCATCACTACTATTGGCACGAGTTTTACGCCACCAGCATCAGGCACACCTACACTCGGGGAGGATCTTGTACCAGCTCCGATTCTGATGTCAGCTGGAGATACTACCGTAGGAGAGTTGTACGTGCCTTCAGTTTCTGCCATCGTCGTTCCTGACGACTCTATCATTGCTCTTCCTTCTGCTGCTGCCATCACGCTCCTTCATCCACCCGACTCAGCTACTCCATCGTCACCTTCATCCATGAGTGGTGACCCAGTTTGTCACTCCAGCCCTCCTCCTCTGGCCGTACACCCTTGTGCCTCAGGGTTCACTATCCCGCATCGCAGGCCAGCTCTGCCACTTCATCCACGCTCGCATGCTGCTCACCCATTCCCTTGCCTCTAGCATACACAGATGCATCGCGGTAGAACGAAGAGAGTAGAGACTGTGAGTTGGGATCCTTGGCAGTCATGCGAGGACTGGTACACTCCAGGTGATGCAGCAGCGACGTGAGGAGTCGTGGCCGGAGACACCACTTCGTCTTTTAGGCTAGGAGCTGACTCGTACATGACTGGGGGAGCTATGTCTGCATGATGGAGAGATCACATGATTCATCGCCCAGGATCTGTTCAGCTACGGAATCAACATCTCCATCAAGGACATCCCCGTCAGGTTCCTCTGCCCAGGGGGACTGTAGTGTGGACCTCGACCTGACGTGACGTTATGGGAGATGCATGGCGAGGAGTCCATACTCTGCTACCGTAGTGCCCCATACATTCGACTAAAATAATTGTTTTCCTTCGACCATTCAAACACCTAAATAATTCCGGTCTTCTGGATGAATCACTCTTAAAATTGCAAAAATCTCTTTTCTTTACACATGGTTTCAGCTTCAGCGAACTGTTCTAAGGACTGCGTACAGAACGTGAAATATCCACATTCCGCGTGTAATCCTGCAACGGTGGGGAATTCACGTGGACGTGGCAGGCTGCGAAAGGCCAAACGAGCTACGAGAGTGCGTGCAGAGCGAGCTGCAAGATGCAGTTTCACTCTCCCTTCTTGAAGTTCGAAGACTTGAAAACCGAAGTTCTGTGGACAGACCAGGAACGTGACCGGGGATTTCGACCAAATTCACACAGCAAGAAAAACCAGGAGAACAGGTCTAGAATTAGAAGGCTGAAAATAATTGTCGAATGTTACAGTCGCTTTCTTCGGTTAAAAAAAATTCGAATATATGGGGCAGTACGGTATGAGCATACTACAGCCGCACTCTGTTGGTCGAGACCCGGACACTTGGTCGGTTGCACCAGTGTCACGAGGAGACCTTGGAGTCGTGTATCTTGGTATGTAGCCTTAGTACGTGTGGCATGTGCACGCTAGCGGGTTTGCTCATAGTGGTCGAGACCCGGACACGTGGTGAGGTACACCCGTGTCATGAGGAGACCCCATATGATCCTATGTGTTGATTGATGCTGCTATAGTAGTTGGCACACGCACACTTGTTGGATTGCTCGTAGTGGTCGAGACCCGGGCACTTGTACCGCCAGTGTCACGAGGAGACCATTTTGTCCTCTCACATGTGTATGTTGTGCATTACACTGGCTTGTGTGCGTATGTATGAATCTTCTCATGGTCTAGACCCGAACACTTGGTATGATGTGCCAGTGTCGTGAGGAGACCTTAGATGGACAGCAACTGTGTATGTGTGTGTGGTTTACTGGTGCACATTGTGGTTTGGCATACGTTATTGTTCCATGCCTTCGTTCATTTGTTCTGGCATGGATGGCTATGTCAGCCACAAGGAGCATTGGTTTGTGTGGCTTCCACCCGTCACGATTGACGCTGATGCATTATCCATGTATCCACGTTTGCGGTATATGATAGAGGAGGGCGTGACGACACGAAGAGCCTCTAGAGTGTCCCGAGACTTCTCCAGCACCTACGACAGCGCTGGCGAGACGCGGTCGATGCGTTTCGGCGGCCCTGTTGGCTTCTTCGGAGCTATGAGAGTTTTCTCAGTGGGTTGAGACCCACGCACCTGGTGGACTGTACCGATGCGACGAGGAGACCCGGTGGCTGTACTAGCGCTTCCTGTAGGTAGCAGCGGCTACTGAGCAAGCATGAAAGCAGGCAAGTAGGCAAGCTAGAGACGGGGTGACACCATGGATCGGGGGAAAGATCACTTTCACACAACTGACAAGAAGTAAGTGAGTCACAAGCGAACGAGGTGGTCTATGCCAGTTGACCGGGCCACCCACGCGAGGTGCTCGACGTGGGGCCCGGACACCACCCGGGGATCGAACCCGACCCTAGAGCGAGCGAGCTCCAGGCGGCTGCTCACACACCGGTATAAACCGGACGTGTGGTCCCCAAGGATCAGCAACCCGGTTTACCACCCTAATTGTGTGCGAGTGTGTGACAATTGAACCAAGCCACTGGCATGCAATCCTACAAATGTATCCCTCATTTTGCTAGTGGAGTCAGCTCTAAACTGAGGCTCATGAAATGTTTGATGGTGTGATCACCACTTGGTAGTCAGTTGGTGGCACCACCAATGTGCAGCTCATGTTGTGTCACATTCTTGCACCTGAGAGCCTCAGTCCTGCTTAATCACCTACAGTGATGATGTGAGTGTGTGTGGAGAGACAAGAGGGCACTTGCGTGTGACACGACCATAACCATGACCATAACACTCCCCCATGACCCACAGACACAGAGAGAGAGAGAGAGCACGTCATGGAACAGCAAGACGTACAGGACTCGCATCAACCAGGGGCATCACGTGAGCGCAGCAGACCAACAGCATGCACAGCCGCTTTGAACATGCCACTGCTGAGAGCTTTAGTAAGGAAGTCTGCACGCTGTTGACGAGTGTCGATCCAGACCACCTGAACTTCTCCAGTAGCAATACGCTCACATACAAAGTGATGCTCGATGTTGATGTGCTTTGTGCGAGAATGATGCATGCCATCGTGCTCGGCGATTGCCTTTGCACTTTGGTTGTCATAGCACAGAGTAATGCAACGGATGGGGAAACACAGTTGTTGTAACAGGCGGGACAGCCACACACTCTCACATGTACCTACACCGAGTGCCACGTACTCAGCCTCACTGGATCTTCGAGCGACACAGCCCTGTTGACCACTTTTCCAAGAGACAGCAGTCCCACCAACAAGAAACATGTAGCCAGTGCGGCTACGAGCATCTGTGTCATGCGCCCAGTCACTGTCTGTGTAGCCGTCTACCACCACAGACGGCTGTGCACGCTAGCACAGTCCCACACGTGCAGAGGACAGCGCATAGCGGATCACACAAAGCGCCGCCTCGAGATGTCTCTGACTGTTGGGAGAATTGAGCAAGGAAGTTGACCGAGAAGACAAGGTCCGCCCGAGTGGTGGTAGCAAGATACATGAGAGAGCCAACCACACTGAGGTAATCGGTGACATCAACAATCTCCCCCAGCTGAGTTGGATCGAGTGACTTCAGCAAGCGCTGACCTGCCGGAGTCATCGGTGTGGAAGCAGTGAAAATGTCAGCAAGCAGAGAGGCAAATCGCTCCCCAGCGTGCGAATGTACGCAGCCTGGTGCACGTGCAGAGTGCGAAACTGGCGGTCACGCTCAAGTTCCATGCCTATGAACACACGTGCGGGACCTAGGTCCTTCATCCTGTACACAGACTGCAGCAAGTTCTTCACGGACTGGACAGCTGCGGGGTTGGATGAGGCGATGAGCAGATCGTCAACGTAGACAATGACGGCCATAAATGGCTCAGAGGGGGCACTCAAGAAGAGTTCCGGATCAACTGTGCTGCGACGGTAACTACCTCGCTCAAGGGTGGAGGAGATCTCCATGTTCTAACAGCGCGGTGACTGCTTGAGTCCGTAGAGGGCTTTCTACAGTCACCAGACCTTGTTTGTGCCATCGATGAAGCCAGGTGGCTGGATCATGTAGATCTCCCCATCGAGCTTTCCATGCAGGAAAGCGTTGTTGACGTCCATCTGCTCCAGCTCCCAGTCATGCTGGGCGACAAGACTCAGCAGTGCTCGAGCAGTGGTGTACCTCCCAACCGGTGCAAAGGTCTCATCAAAATCAATCCCTGGAATATGGGAAAAGCCTTTGGCCGTGAGTCGGGCCTTGTACCTGTCGACTTTTCCATCGGGCTTCATCTTACGCCGAAGTACCCACCGGGCAGAGACGGCCTTGCAGCCAGCCGGGAGGTCCACAAGCTCAAAAACTCCATGCTCTCGGAGGGCTGTGAGCTCCTCCTGCATGGCCTTCTCCCAGAGGTCAGCATAAGCTGCCTCACGAGCCTGCCGGACAGTGGTAGGTTCGGGAGGAAGGGAGGAGAGCCCTGAGATCGCGAACTATGATGCAACGTACCCGGCAATGAAAGTCTCTAGGGCACTGTGAAACTCATGGGCTACGAGAGCGTAGCCGACCGCTGAGTTGGGATGCATGACGCTCATAGTCAGGCCAAGTGCATCAAGGCCGGTGGGCCGCACCGAGGGGTCAGCTGCAGAGGACGAGGCGCTGGAGCGTGTGACTCGTTGTGTGGACTGAGGAGCTCTTGATGAGTCGATAGAGACGGACTCAGCAGGTGTCATAGAGCAACGGGAGCACCCACGTGAGGACTGAGAGGGGGGAAGGGCGCCTTCCCCCACGAGTGTAGGGCTCAGGGTCACAGGCCACAGTCCGAGGTGGGTCACCTCCACTCATGTCAACAACCGGAGGAGACTCAGAGGACGAGTCAGGAGATGAGTCAGGAGCAGAGTGGACGGGGGACTGCGTGTGAACAGGTAACGAGTGGGGGGAATCGGAACCGCCAGAGGATGGCTGAGGCAACACGGAGTCTCAGCAGGGCTGTGACGCTACAGACTCAGAAGAGGCCGGGGAGGACGAGGACTCCGAGGAGGAGTCCTCGTCTGCAGTGTCTGTGTTGGGGGCACACTGAGAGGCCGTGTGAGATGGAAAGGAGGAGGTACGGAGATCGGAGGCTGGAACAGACACACCCCCCCCAAGCCGACGGAGCGAGGAGAGAGAGGAAGAGGGAGGGACATGGGCCAGATCACGGGGAAAGACATCCTTGAAGAACAAGGCATCATGGGACTCAATGACACGAGAGCGGTGAGAGTCTCAGAAGCGCCATGCTTTGGACATGGCGGAGACACCAAGGAAGGTGCAAAGATGAGCACAGGGGCTTAGTTTGCCATCACGAGCATCGTCCGGCAACCAGACGGCAGCGACATAGCCCCAAACACGAGCGAGACAGAGATTAGCACGATGACCATACCAGCGCTCAAAGGGAGTAACGTGATGAGGGAGGGGACCGTGAGGGACACGGTTCCACACCCAGGTCATGTAAGACATGGCCTCGAAAGAGAAGACATGGGAGAGAGAGGAATCGCTCAGGAGAGTGCAGACACCGTCAGCAAGGGTGCGGTTCCAACGTTTAGAGACACCGTTCTGCTGGGGTGTGTACGGAGCCGAGGGTTCCATACACACCCCGCGAGACGTCAGGAAGCGAGCGGTGGGACCCATGAATTCTCCACCACGGTCACAGCGAAAGACCTTTAGACGGCGACCACATGCCAGTTCGGCCTGAGGCAGCCAGGTTTCAAGTGTGGGACAGACATCACTCTTTTGCCGAAGGGCAAACACCCAGCGCATGCGGGAGACGTCATCGGTGAAACAGAGGATGTAGCGACCAACGCCCCCGCGGGCGTCATGGACAAGAGGTCCCATGACGTCCACATGCAAGAGGTCGAGGGGGTGAGACCTACGGGACTCAAAGGTGGAAAAGGGGGAACGGTGCATTTTGCCCTGGGTACAGTCAAGACAGTCAGTGGGATAAGGTGCATGGAACGTGTCGGTGTCAAGGGCATGAGTTGGCTTGTCCCGGAGCAAGCTGTCAACGGCAGCAGTGTGAATGTGACAGAGACGGCGATGAAGCAACTGTGCATGTGCCGGAGTGAGAGAGCGTGCTACGTGAACAAGAGCAGTAGTGGCAGGGTGTGGTGTAAAGTACGGCACACGGTACAAACGGTCACGAGTGCCACGCAGAAGGGCACGACCGGTGGTACGATGTAACACGGATGCAATGCCGCGGCTGGAGGAGAAGTCCATGCCCTGGTCGTCGTGAGTCGTGACAGACAGCAGACTGGGCTCAAGAGTAGGCACGTACAGAACATCTGGCAGAAAGAGCTCCTCCCCAGGGCCAACAAAGTGGACAACCCCAACGCCCTGGACAGGAAGAAGCTGACCAGAGCCAGTGCGGACAAAGCGGACGGAGCCCACGGGGCCCAGAGAAACAAATGCGGAACGACAAGAGATCATGTGGTGAGTGGCTCCTGAATCAAGGATCCAGAAGCCACTCGCCACACGAACAGACGAAGGATCACGACTCACAGCGGCGACAGCAGAGCGAGGAAGAAGGCGCTGACCACATGCAGCCAGTCAACGAGGTAGACTGTAAGACTGCCAGTGCTCAATCCACAGAACATCCACTGGGGGGTGACCCTAAACATGGCCGGGCGACGAACCACGAAGGGACGAGTCATCAGCACACGCAAGTGCCTCCAAGGCTGAACGCACAATCTCACCTCCCTAATCACGGAGGTGTCGCTGGTAGACGGCATGGGAGAGGGCGGCGTCCAGCTGACGGGCGTCCTCCGACGGGTCGGTGATGACAACGCCAGCAGAGGGACGTTGAGGCGCGGGGGTGGATGACACCCATGGTGGAGGAGAGTAGAATCCAGACGGGGGTCCGAAGTAGACGGGGCTGCCAAGTCCAGGAGGCCAGCCCTAGGGAGGGAGTGGAGATGGCGACGTAAGGACAGTGCTGTAAGCAACAGCCGTCGAAGGGGAGGATGAAGTGTGACCGGCGGATACGGTGGAGGTGGAGGATCGAGAAGAACCTCCACTGGAACCGGTGGAGCGAGCCCGATGGGCACGCATGGCTGAGGCGAGGCGTGCATCGTCAGGAGGTGCTGGGCACTTGGGTGCAGCACGACCGGTAACACCGCAGTTCCAGCACGTGACAGTGCTGGAGGATGAAGATGAGGATGGAGCACCATCACAGTCGCAACCCTTGCCACCCCTGCCTTGGCCACCCCCCCCTGAGGCACCTCCTCGGCCTTTGCCTTTGCCACCCCCCCACCCCGGCCACCCCCTTGAGAAACAAGAGATGTGGTAGTAGAGGTGGGAGTGGTGGTAGATGATGATGCAAGAGCAGAGGAGGTGGAGGAGGGGAGGGCAGTGGTAGCTGCTGCAACGGCTGCGCGGTGAATGCGTTTGTTCTGCAGTGCGCTCCACTAGTCCGTCAGACATTGAGAGGTGAACTCCCACAAGGCACCAATGCCAGGGGGTGCATCAGCTGGAACAGGCAGCAAGACATTCAAGCTCAGTTGCCTTCACCTCCCAGAAGATGTCACTGAGTTTTGGAATAAGGCCGTTGACTATGGAAAGAACTGCAGGGAGCTGTCCCGGGCGGCCTTACCAAGGTCGCGCAGCAGTCGCAAACTGCGAGCCCATTAGGCATCGACGGTTTTGTCAGCACGCATTGGGAGCGTGTTGAATTGGACAGTGAGCACGCTCTGAGCAGCGTGGCCAGTCACTGTCGTGCGCCTTTTGATCAGTGCGTAGGCATCAACAGGGCCAGCAGGGGTGCGGCGTGCTGTGTCCGCGTTGTAGGACCCGATCTCGTCTATGAGATCATCGGGTCCGCCACGAATGAGAGCACGAACAACGCGTGCAGACTCAGACTCAACAGGGACGAAAGGTGGGTGAGCACAGGGATTTGGCTCATGGTAGTATTCCCAGAGCTGCTCCCCCTACGCCCAGGCACTGAAGCGGACCTCCCAAGAGTGAAAGGTTAGGTTAGAAGTGAAGTGGGGTGGGCTTGAGTCAAAGTCGGACTTGCGTTGCATTGACGGAGCGAGCGCTTTGGCTGCGGTTGCGCCAGCGGCAGCGGCAACTGCGAGAGGGTCAGAGGAGGATGAGCCAGCAGCAGTGGATGCGGAAGCGGGGGAAGTGGAGAATGCAGCAGCAATGCTAGCAGGCTGTGTGGTGCGCAAGGTGGGCTGAAGACGGTTAAGAACCAAATCAGCGATGTGATCTGCAAACGTTTCTTGGCCAGCCTGTTCTGCACGCAGCTTGTCCTCAACGGCGCGCTGAGCAGTGAGCGTTGTCTGAAGAGCAGCACACTCACGTTGCAACTCAGCCTGCAAGGCCGCGTATTGGTCATCATCAACTGGCATGTTGCCAGTGACGTAACTCTGCCACGAAAATTTCGGCAGAGTTTTCCCAGCCCAAGTGGGCGTGGGAGATGTATGATGGGTGCGTGGAAGTCCGCTGCAAGGCAACAACCTGGTCGCACAAAACACATCAACACAGGGAAGGGCAGGAAGAGAGGGAGACACCAAGCTCACCAAGCGCTACGGCGCAATGAGAACAGTGGCGGAAGAGATGCCGTAATTGAGGAGGCGACCACTGCAACAGCAGCTGAGGCGGAGACGATGAGGCAGGCTGCTCCTGTCAACGCTGCAGCTGACAGGGTGAAGATGGCTGCAGCGAGTCGAAACCAGCAGCTGAATGTGGCGTGTCACCGAGGCTGAAGATGAGGACAAGGAAGATAGCTGTGAGGTGGAGATGTGGATGGAGTCAACAGCGCTGGAGAGTGTTGTGGCCGCTGCAGCTGCTGCTGATGGGACTGCATCTGCTGCGGCAGCAATATGGGTCACTAAGTTGACAGTTGCAGCTGCTAAGGGTCCCTGATCAACTGCAGCCAAGGTGTAGATCTCAACCAGCCCTACCAGCGGCTGTGCTAGCTGGTGCACGTGTGGCACGTGCTGTGGCTGCAAATGTGGACGCAACAACAGCACTGGACACAAGCGCAGCCTGCAGGGCAGACATAATGTCACATGATGGGGATGACGATGAACCTGTAGCTGATGTAGTTGGAGATGCAGTACGACGAGATGGGTGCGCATGTGATGGTGTTGCTACAGAGTGCGGCACTGAGTCACGAGCGGCGGCACGTCGATGCTGCTGGCGCGTCCTATAGGATACAGGTGGGCTTACCGGTGTGTGTAGAGGTCTGTGGTCATGTGGTGGCGCCGTAGCTGGCTCGTTGTGCACCGTCAGAGAGTCGTCGGAGGCAAACTGGCAGTGGGCTGCGTAGTCCCTCGCGTCCGCCTACTCGTAGTAGTCAGCGGGGTCATAATCCTCGCCGAGGTGATAGCCCGGACTGCTGCGACGCACCCTCGAACCAATCTCCCTCTCCGCCCGCTCCTCGTAGTATGCGAGCTCTCTGTCGATGCGAACACGCTCACGTGCGGCCGTGGGAGACGTGGGGATCGGCTCCGTGTCGGGAGGAGAAACCAGTGCGCCGAGTGCTTGGCTGCCCGGAGGGCAGCCTGAGGTGCCAAGAGATGCACGGAAGAGACGTTGATTAGTGCGACGGCGGTAGAAGCACCGCGTGAGCCACGGGTGCGGGGTGCGCTGTTGTGAGAGATGCACGAGAGGCCGGCGGGAGATGAGTGCGGCAGGCGGAAGTGCAAGTGGAGAGGTGTGAGTTCCGTAGGCAAGAGCGAAGCACCACCTGAGCCATGGGTGCGGAGTGTACTGCTGCAGGGAGTACACGAACCGCCGGTGGGCGTGTGGAGGCCGAGAGTCGGCGGTGTGCGTAAGGACGGCGGTGAAGCTGCGCCAGCCTTCGCACAAGAGCAGCGCCCCTTGTGAAGCACAGGGGCAGAACGTGCTGTTGTGAAGAGTGTGCACGTGCGGCTGCCGGAGGACAGCAGCGGCCTTAAGTGCAGACACGTGGTGGCACCGTCAGAGGTGCGGAGACCGAGGCTCGGCGGAGTGCGAGGGGATGACGGCGACGGAAAGGTGCCGGTCCAGTGGATGCAGGGTTACGTGCTACAAGCTGCACCAGCCGATGTTGTGGCTCCCACCCGCCACGGTCATGCGCGGTTGCTTGCGCGGGATCACCCGCTACGCTCAAATGGCCCGACAAGGACCCAGGACTGTAGATAGGGGGAGCGGGTCCCCTTTGCTCTGATACCGATAGGTAGCAGCGTCTACTGAGCAAGCATGAAAGAAGTGAGAAAGTGCGTAGAAGCTTCCTAGCAACACAGTCGCTGACCGGGCGTCAGTGCCTGATCAGACGGTGACGACAGTCACAGGTCGTACACACAACGGCAAGGGTTTGGCTAGGAGACACAAGGCACAGTGTCAGAATGCTTCAATATAGCATATGCAGAGAGAGATGACAACTGACAGGTCCAGGGCATAAATACCTGCCGCGGCGCACGGCGGGTGTCGCACGCGGCAGTCCAAGAGCTGTCCTAAAACCGGCCCAAAACCACTGTTTTGGCCGTAACTCTGCGCACACATGTCAGAATCCTACGCCGTCTGAACCTAGACGTGCAGAATCAAAAGACGAACGCAGCGACTGGTCACATGCATGCATTTATCGACTGACAGCGAGTATACAATGCAAAAACATGCAAATGGGCCTCATGCCCAGTCCGCCGAAAGGCGCCTACAAGACGTAGAAGGCACAGCAAGGAGTCCCGGTGACATCTGGGGCTCTGGAACAGTGGTCGGTCAGCTCCAGGCGGGTAGTCCGCCGCCTGTCGTCGCGCCGGTGTCACCAGGGCCGCCTGCCTCAGGGATCTGCACGAGTATGGACACGGCCGAGTGGTCACAGTAAACTGTACAGGAACGGCACAAAGCACAACACTCCCCCATGACCCGATGGTACGCATGTCCATACGCGTGCAACACTGGTACGAACACAATAGTGGGTGACACAAACAAATGAGACGCAGACGAACATCCCACACTCAACCACTCTCACGCACGCGACGAAGCCCAACAGAACGAATGGCCACCAGGAACTTTCCGCGAACAAGTGCCTTCGTCAAGAAGTCAGCACATTGCGTGTCAGTACCAACCCACATGATGGAGATCACGCGTCGCTCCACCAGATCACGAACGAAGTGATGCTCAACCGCAATGTGCTTTGTGCGAGTATGAAAAATACCAGAGTTCTCCGCAATGGCGAGAGCACTCTGGTTGTCACAACGCAGCACAATGGCGGGTACTGACTGCCCAAGCTCAAGAAACAAGCGTTGTAGCCATACTGCCTCAGCAGCCCCTGCGCCCAAAGCAACATACTCTGCCTCTGACGAGCTACGTGCAATGCAGCCCTGCTTCCCGCTTCGCCAAGACAAAGCGGTACCACTGAGTAGAAACACGTAGCCAGTACGACTGCGCCCATCAAGGCTCCAAGCCCAGTCATTGTCAGTGTAGCCGTCAAGGACCACCGAACACTGCCGACAAAAGCAGAGTCCGGGGTACGACGTGGAGACCACGTATAGTACCACTCGCACAGCCGCATGAAGGGCTCTCGCACGTGGAGCCTGCGAGAACTGAGCAAGGAGGTTGACGGCGAACGCGATGTCAGGACGCGTGGTGGTGGCCAGGTACATCAGAGATCCGATGAGACGGAGGTACAAGGTCACGTCCACTGTCTCCCCCAGCTGTGTAGGATCATCCACCTTCAGGGCATCCTACCCATCAGGTGTAAGAGGCGTGGAAGCGGATGGCACTTCACCAAGGAGATCGCTGAAGTGCTTTCCCACGACTCGTGCGTATCGGGCCTGATGCAGCAACAGTGTCCGATGTCTGCGATCTCGCACGATCTCCATACCAAGAAACACCGATGCAGGACCGAGGTCCTTCATCCTGTAGGCAGTCTACAGGACAGCCTTGGCCTCCTTCACGGCCTCCAGGGACGGAGACGCAATCAGAAGGTCATCAACATAGACCAGGATGGCGGTGAACCGCTCGGGTGTCGGTAGGATGAAGAGCGAGGGGTCTGCCTCACTCTGTACGTATCCTGCGCGAGTCAAGGTGCCAGTGATCTCCCGGTTCCAACACCGTGGAGATTGCTTGAGGCCGTACAAGGACTTACGCAAGCGCCAGACCTTGTCACCGTCCTCAAAGCCTGGTGGCTGAGCCACGTAGATCTCCTCATCCAGAGAGCCATGGAGGAACGCGTTGTTCACATCCATCTGGTACAGTTCCCAGTCATGCTGAGCCACTACACCGAACAGAGCTCGAGCTGAGATCATGCGACCGACAGGGGCAAAGGTGTCAGTGTAATCAACTCCCTCAATCTATGAGTACCCCTTGACGACCAAGCGGGCCTTGTAGCGTTCCAGTGAGCCATCCGGCTTCACCTTCTTGCGAAAGACCCACTTGACCTGAATCGCCTACCTCCCAGGGGGAAGGTCGACCAGCTCGTAGACTCTGTGCTCTCGGATAGCACGAAGCTCATCCTCGCAAGCAGCTCGCCAGGCATCACCATCCTGCGATGAGAAAGCCTCCCTCAATGTGCCCGGGTCAGGCGCCATAGAGGGGGAACTCTGCGTGGCAAGTGCACACGCCTCAGTGTCAGGCCTGACGGCCACGAGATCAGCTGCTACGTCACACGCGATATGGAACTCGCGAGTGACCAGGTCGTGCCCTCTGGTGCACGCTGGGTGTACCTCTGAAAGCTCAGTGCGGACACTCAGGCCTAAGGCCTTTGTTCCTGGATCACTGCTCACGATGCTGCAAGAGGAATGCCTAGGTCCGGGACCGGACGCTCGCTGAGCTCCGGAATCCAGTGGTCGAAGGTGGCCACCGGGCTCACGGGAGTAACCAGAGGTCGAGGGGCGCACCTCAGGCTCAGGAACAGGTACGACCACAGGGACAGGTACAACCACAGCTGGTGAGGGCTGAGACGAGGCAGCCGGAGATGTCGTGCGAGGAGATGCGTGTGTGGGGGACACAGAGCTGGGTGTGACAGCAGGCAAGGCTGGCCCGGACATTGAGACAGGAGTGTCAGCCGACGTAGGGACAGGAGTGGGCTGGACTGGGTCAGACGCCGGAACAGGGGTGCCAGTAGACACAGGTGATGGTGCAGGAGGAGGCGTGAGAGCAGCGGTACCTGTGGGATGTGAAACAGGCTGAACAGGCTGGATCTCTGGACCGACGGCAATGATAGTCGGATCATCAAGTGCTAGAGACCGAGAGGGGACTCGAGCGGACACATCAGCCTGACGAGGAGTGGTCGCTGGCGGAGAAGTCTCCCCCATCCGCCGAGGACCCTCACAGGAAGGGACATGAGCGGCAGAGAGGGCTTTGATCAAAGTCACATCGCGGTATGTGAGTGACTCAAAAAACAGCGCGTCACGGGACTCAATGACACGACGGCGAGTGGGGTCCCAAAAGCGCCAGGCCTTCGACCGCGGGGAGATGCCGATGAAGGCACACAAGGGACCCCGAGGGGAGACCTTGGACCCTTGCTGATCCTCGGTGTACCACACGGATGCCAGGGAATTCCAGACGCGAGCGAGACGAAGATCAGCACGGTGGCCAAACCAGAGCTCGTACGGTGTAACATGATCCGGAAGCGGACCATGCGGGAGGCGGTTCCAGACCCAAGTCATGTAGGCGAAGCCCTCAAAGGTGAAGGACTCCGGGAGACCGCACTCAGACCACATGGCGCGAACCGCATCCTCCATGCTGTGGTTCCAGCGCTCAGATACACCGTTCTGCTGTGGGGTAGCAGGAGCGGAGACCTGGTGAAAAATGCCGTGCTCAGCAAAGAAGGAGTCCATCTCACCGAGGAACTCGCCGCCGCGATCCGAGCGAAAAGTATGTAGCGTGTGGCAAGACTGACGCTCAGCCATCACGAGCCAGAGCCAAACCGCAAGGGCGGCGTCACTCTTCTGACGCAGACTGTAGACCCATCGCATCCGGGTGAAGTCATCAGACAGCGTCAGAACATACCGGCCCCTCTCGGACAGGGACTCAACCGGGAGAAGACCGAGCAGGTCCGAGTGGACCAACTCGAGAGGCCTCAGTGCTCGGGAACGCGAATCAGGGTAAGTGCACCGGTGCATCTTCCCCTGAGCGCAAAAAAGGCAGTCGGTCTTGGGTGGCTTCTCAAAAGAGGCCACGTCAAGACCGAGAGCAGGCTGTGTCTGAATGAGCTTCGACACAGTGTCGGAGCCCACGTGACACAGACGACGGTGAAGCAACCGCTGGTGTTCCGGGGATAGAACACCAGTGACAAAAACGCGACCAGAGGAGGAGGGAGAGCAAGGGGAGGAGGGCCGAGCAATGCGATCCAAATCATCTATAACTGAAGCACGTAGGACAATGCTACGGGTGTCAAGAGCAGTCACAATCGCTGAATCAGCGGTATGCTCAACGGAGAGACCCATCAGAGTGCAGGCACGCACAGACAGCAGACTGAGCTCAAGATCAGGCACAAACAGCACGTCAGAAAGATACAGGGGGCCAAACGGACCATCAAAGCATACAACCCCAACTCCGTGGATCGGCAAGGACTGACCAGAGCCTGTACAAACAGATAGGATAGTCGTGACAGGACCAAGTACCACAAAGTCGCTACGATGACACGTCATGTGATGGGTGGCACCGGAATCGATGATCCAAGTGCCACCGGAGTCACGACTGGTGGACGTCACTGTACAACGAGCGATGAGACACTCGGCATCAAAGGGACGCTGAGCCGTCAGCGGGAAGGAACGACGTACACCACGAAGGTGAGACTCATGAATCCAGTCAATGTAGTCAGGCCCATCATCATCACATGCGGACTGTGCTCCCCCACACGTGTCATCACGAGTCACGAGGACGGACGAACAAGCAGTCTGTGACCCACTCGACGATGACAACACACTCGCACCTCCCTGAAAACGAACCGCCAGAAGATGACGAAGCTTGGCGATGGTGCGGTCGCGTGGGTCTGGATCACTGCTGCTCGTTGGTGAGGACGCAGGAACAGTTGCAGTCGTGGTCGCCGCGCGTCCTGAGGAGTGTGCGGGCGACGTGCCGGACGCGGTGCGAGAAGCATGGGCAGCCTGAAGCCCACGAGTGATGCGCGCCCAGTCAAGCGGCTGCTGGCACTCGGTGTAGCGATGGGCGCCTCCACAGTTATAGCAGTGCACGGAACGGCCACTGCTACCACTGGATGATGGCTGCTGCTGACCCGATCTGCGCCTGTTATTCTTCTTCTTCCCCTGGGCAGCTGCTGCAACGCCCTACGTCTGCGTGGATGTAGACGGGGTAGAAGAAGAGGAGGAAGATGAGGTAGTGATGGAGGTGGATGAGGGTGACTGCAGGAGGGAAGATGGTGGTGATGCGATGACTGCTGCAGCGATGGAAGTCTCGTGATGTGCTTCTAGTGCCTCGCGGGCCGATGTCACCTGGAGGAAAAGCTTATGCGCCCAAGGGAGCAGCTGCAGAGAAGCTGAGAAAGCCTCAAGGGCAGCGTCGTTGTACCGTGTGAAGATGTCGGTGTACTCTAGGCGAACTCCGAGCATGATCGTCCAAAGTGCCCACAGCTGTGTGCCCCCTGAGGTCCCCAGACGTGTGTAGATACGCATGGCGCGTCGCCAGTAATCCGCCGCAGGCTCCGCCGGCCCCTAACGGAGCGAGTGGAAAGCACGAATGTGTGACGCACGTGTGGCGTGCGTCTCTGCGGCCAGTAGGGACAACGCCAGATCCCAGCCTCCACGAGGATCGGCTCCGGTGCCTGTGCTAGCCTCGCCGAGGAAGGGGCGGAAGTCGACGACAGTCTCGCGTGGCATGGCATAGAGAAGTCCGCGCATGGCCCGGGCTGCTGTCAGCGCCTGTACTCGATCTGTAGACTGGTATGGGCTGTGGTAGTAAGGCCACACTCCCTCCGAAGTGGCCCACACCTGAAATAGGATCTCCCAGCAGTCGAAGCCATCCTCGCTGATGTACCGTGGAGGTGGTGCCTCAAAGTCCTTTGGCTGCCGCTCCGTGGGGAGAGCAACCGCAGGCTGAGCAGGGCGAGAGACGGGAAAAACTCCTGGGAGAGGGTGATCACCAGGGAAGTCAGGTGACGGTCGTATCGGGGACACGGGTGGAGGGCGGGTGCCCGTCTGCAGCTGACGGAGGCGCTCCTGTAAAAGACGAATCTCCTGCTCCTAGGAGTCATCCTCGAAGCCTGGCATGAATGGCTCGTCATCAAGGAGGTCAGCAGGTGGTGGAGAAACCACACTAGGAGGTGAAGCAGGCGGAGCACCTGTCACGGGCACCTGGGCCGAGTGCTGAGTAGAGGCCGCAATGCCGGCAGCTCCCTCAGAAATCCGCGAAGGAGCCGTGGACAGAGCACGCAGAAGCTCAGTCAGTGTGCGGATCGCGTCAGTCTGCTCTCGCTGCAGACGACGCAGCTCATCCTGCTGGCTGCGCAGGTCCGCAATGGCCTGCGAGCAAGGGCTCAATACCCCTGAAGAAGAGGGGGAGGGATCATCTGGCCCCTTGTCCTTGTCGTTGGGCGAACTCATGTTGCTGCTCACTATGGGACGACAGGCCAAGTTTTTTGGATTTCAAAACCGTCTGCGTTTCTCGAGAAGTTGAAACGCCGGCAACTTTTTACTTTCCGGGTGAAAATTTGGCTAAGTGTAATGCTGACGTCAGCAAGTGGTTGCTGACGTCAGCACGACCAGATGATGTCAGAAATCAACAATGCTGACGTCAGCTCGTCCCCTCCTTTTTTTTTGTCACGGTTCTACGCGAGTGTGGAGCCGCTTCGCGGTGGTGCGCGGCAGCTCCGCGGAAGTTGCGCAGCAGCTTCTGCCCAGCTGCTGCTGCAGCTGTGCTGTCAGCTGCAGCAGCAGCTGCATAGCTGCGTGTGCAGCGGTGGCAGCAGCGGCTGCGCTGCTGCTGCGCGCTGCAGCTGCTGCTGGCTGCCGCCGCCCGCGCTGCTACTGCTGCCACTGCTGCGCTGCTGCTACTGCTACTGCCGCTGCTGCTCTGCTGTGGCCGCCGCGACTGCCGCTGCTGCTGCTGTGCTACTGCCGTAGCTGTCGCTGCTGCGCTGCTGCTGCCGACGCTGCTGCTGCGCTGCTGCTGCTGCCGCTGCTGCCACACTGCCGTTGCGCTGCTACTGCCGTCGCCTCTGTTGCTGCTGCTCTGCTGTTGCGGCTGTGGGAGGGCGGCTGCACGCACCGCAGTCACCACACACCTCTGTGTGGCGGTACACGCCACTGCTGCCGCCTCTGCAGTTGCGATCTCACGTGGTGGGTGGATTGCGTTGACGGCGACCGGCCGTCTCCAACAGACCCCAGGAACTCTCCTGCAGCGGTGACTCTCACTGCTGCTGCTCTGCTGCGTCTCTGCTGTGCAGCTTAGTGAGAACTGTCTCACTGCTCTGATACCATGAGAAAGTGCGTAGAAGCTTCCTAGCAACACAACCGCTGACCGGGCGTCAGTGCCTGATCAGACGGTGACGACAGTCACAGGTCGTACACACAACGGCAAGGGTTTGGCTAGGAGACACAAGGCACAGTGTCAGAATGCTTCAATATANTGCGTCTCTGCTGCGCAGCTCAGTGAGAACTGTCTCACTGCTCTGATACCATGAGAAAGTGCGTAGAAGCTTCCTAGCAACACAACCGCTGACCGGGCGTCAGTGCCTGATCAGACGGTGACGACAGTCACAGGTCGTACACACAACGGCAAGGGTTTGGCTAGGAGACACAAGACACAGTGTCAGAATGCTTCAATATAGCATATGCAGAGAGAAATGACAAATGACAGGTCCAAGGCATAAATACCTGCCGCGGCGCACGGCGGGTGTCGCACGCGGCAGTCCAAGAGCTGTCCTAAAATCGGCCCAAAACCACTGTTTTGGCCGTAACTCTGCGCACACATGTCAGAATGCTACGCCGTCTGAACCTAGACGTGCACAATCAAAATACGGGCGCTACGACTGGTTACATGCATGCATCCATTGACAGACAGTGAGCATACAATGCAAAAACATGCAAATAGGCCTCATGGCGAGTCTGCCGAAAGACGCCTGCAAGATGTAGAAGACACAACAGAGAGTCCCGGTGGCATCTGGGGCTCTGGCGAAGTGGTCGGCCAGCTCCAAGGTGGTAGTCCGCCGCCTGTCGTCGCGCCGGTGTCACCAGGGCCGCCCGCCTCAGGGATCTGCACGAGTATGGACACGGCCGAGTGGTCACAGTAAACTGTACAGGAACGGCACAAAGCACAACAAGCAGGCAAGTAGGCAAGCTAGAGATGGGGTGACACCATGGATCGGGGGAAAGATCACTTTCACACAAGTGACAAGAAGTAAGTGAGTCACAAGCGAACGAGGTGGTCTATGCTGGTTGACCAGGCCACCCACGCGAGGTGCTCAACGTGGGGCCCGGACGCCACCCGGGGATTGAACCCGACCCTAGAGCGAGCGAGCTCCGGGCGGCTGCTCACACGCCGGTATAAATCGGACGTGTGGTCCCCAAGGATCAGCAACCCGGTTTACCACCCTAATTGCATGCAAGTGTGTGACAATTGAACCAAGCCACTGGCATGCAATCCTACAAGTGTATCCCCCATTTTGCTAGTGGAGTGAGCTCTAAACTGATTTCTAAACTGAGTTTGATGGTGTGATCACCACTTGGTAGTCTGTTGGTGGCACCACCAATGTGGAGCTCATGCTGTGTCACATTTTTGCAACAGAGAGCCTCAGTCCAGCTTAATCACTTGCAGTGATGATGTGAGTGTGTGTGGAGAGACAAGAGGGCACTTGCGTGTGTCACGGCCATAACCAACACTTCTGATGTTCCGAAAGCCATGTGTGATGTGTAAACGTTGATTCCGAGATTTTCTGGCATTGCTCCTATTTTCTCGGTGGTCGAGAACAGCTCTCCGAGCCTCGGAGAGCTGTTCGGGTGCCTCGAGGAGAACACCGATATTGTTATCGTGGTATACGCAGTGAGTTCTCCTCGCTTACTCGTTTGGGTTTAGCGGGGGTAATGCGGCCCGATGCGGCTAGTTGCCGGCGCCACTACTTAAGCCTGCTAGGGGCTAATTTGTACTTTCTCCTTGTCCTTTTATATTCAGCGTTCCAGAATTAGTAAAATTCTTGCCGTCTTGCATCGCACTCAGACACAAAGCTCATGTTTGTTCTTGCTTGGGCGTGCATGCCTTAAATCATTTCCAATTGTTTTTCTTCCCCTTTTGGCATGTCCTCCTGGGCAACCGTTGAAAAATCTCGACAACCACCAATAAAAACGGATGCGCATGATATTCACAAACGACACTTGCCGAGTGAGCGTTGTCCAAGGAAACGTTGGCAGTCCCCCATTGGCCGGTTTGTGTCATAAGCACTCTCAATAACTTGTAACGTTTGGCAATAGATTTGGAAGCGGCCGCATTCGATGCAAATCAGAATAAAATATCAGCACCTCATGGCATGTTTTTGATATATGTGGATCGGATGGCCATCCAGTTGTGGCCCTCGTGGTATTTGTTGGGTTGTGTGCATGGAACCGATGCTGGTGCACTTATGAATGTAAATAGTGTATAATCCTTTATTTAATTTATTATTTTAACAGAATGGCAAACCCATGACGTATTCTTAGATCATAACTGTATCCGTAACAAAAGTTATGTACGAGAAAACAAATGACATGTTGAAAGGGATAGAATACCATAAAATTCCCATATAACCTAAATAAATTAATAATTACCATAAAAAAAAAAACTCAAATACTGGGTGCGTTCGAAGACTTGATTGGGACCCATTGTTTGGGGGTTGGGAGGAATCAGGCTCATTGTTCCGTGTGAGGGGCGGATAAGTTTGTCTTTCGAGTGATGGGGTAATGAGGGTCACGCATTGGACTGTGGTTTGGTCGACTCCCCAAACAAACCAACAAGAACGAACTGCTGACTCGGCAGCCTTCCCCATTGTCCGGGAGGGGCAGGAGGAGGACCAGGGGGGCCCTCCCGGCGCCACGCGTTTACTGCCACGCAGGTTTGTCGATTTTAGCGCCATGTGGCGCTTCTTTGGATTGCGGCGCATCCATCCGTGCGTCGCAAACCCGGAGAAGGGCCCCGGTCGCGGATCTCCTGCTGCGCTTTTCCATCCTCGTCATCGGCCTGGAGCTCGAAAAGCGTTTTTGTTGTGGTGTCATGGGGTTATCGGGAGTGCGACCGAGGAGACAATGCCGTCGCATGGGGTCTCGGCCATCCGATGGCTCACACTCCGTCCTCACATCCGGCCGCTGGTTCTTAATCGATGTCGACCCCCAACCATAAAACACATCGGTTCGTCATGCCGACGATCCCGAGGGAGGGCCTTGATGGCGCCTTGAAACCATCGCATAATGACGTCATTGAATTCGTCATTGTCCACCCCCCTTGCATCTCACTGGCACGCCTCTTTCCGCAACGTTCACGTCGGTGATCTCTCGCATACCACCCCACCACAAGCGCAGGTGTGCTCTTCGTTTTCCTCAGTGAGCCTGTTCCTCGATCCCCTGCTCGTGGAGGTGCACTTGTGGTAGCGGTCGGCCATCCAGGGCCAGCGGGAGACTGTGGTAGAATCCCCTCTGCACGTCGTCTGGGTCTTCAGCTTGACATTGCCTTTGCATTCCGAGGAGGACGCTCGACGCACCATGACGTCCATGGCTCTGCCTCGTGCCGTCCTGGCCGACAGCACAGCAGCCACCACCAGCTGCCGCGCGGGCCCCACCGATGCAGTCCCCGCATCCCCCATCGTCTCCCTCTCGCAACGTAGAATTTCCTCCCGGCGCGCAGCCGCCGTTTCCGCCGCCGCATCCACGGCCATCACCGCAGCCCCCGGCAGCGGCAGCAGGAGGGGCAGCAGCGCGCGCGCGACAGCCCTGACTCCCCCCAAGGCGGCAGAGGTGGAGATCACGGTGGAGGACCGGCTGGCGGCAGCCGCAGAGGGCGATGGAAAGAGTCCCTTCCGCGTGACGCAGGTGGACGCTGCGGAGAAGAAAGACTTCTACCCCGCGAC
>SZWC01000649.1:238417-252968 GCA_023375785.1 Penium margaritaceum | reverse complement strand
GTGTGCGTGTGCGTGTGCGTGTGCGTGTGCTTGTGTGCGAGTGGGTGTGGGTGTGGGTGTGGGTGTGCGCGTGCGCGTGCGCGTCTGCGCGTCTGCGCGTGTGCTCATATGCGTGCGTGTGCCTGTGCGTGTATTTGTGTGCACGTGCATGTGCGCGTGCTTGGATTGTACTGCAGAAGTGCGACGATGACTCACCCTGGGCCGACCTCATCTTTGTGCCGCCGGGCGTCACCGACACTGAGTCCCAGCTCAAACGAGCCGTGGCATTTGTGCCATCGAGCAAAGGCCGACCAGGCGGGGGAGGACCCACAATTGCTTGCTAGACTTGTGTCAAACGGTTGTCGGACCAGGATGAAGGATTGCTGCAAGACTTGCCAGGTCTGAATTGGTTCTGGGAGGCACATTCCCAACCTTTTCCAAATACCAGCCGACAAAGCTCCGTGCTGATCTCCGATGTGTTTGGCTTCATGTTAGGTGGGATGGATAGGCAGGTGGTCCCACTTGATTCCATGTTTCTCGTCTGATATCAACGACGATGCATCGGGGTTTTTGCACGAAGCGAAATTGGATGCACCTGCTTGCCTCCTCTCTGCTGCCTACTTGTGATCATGGTGCGTTGGGCCCGCGCAGGATCTCTGTGGCTGTAGGAATCATAGGTTTGAGACGTCATTGGCGACGCCAGGAATTTGAATACACAGAAAGGATGTTTCACATCATGGTGCACACCATGAAAAGACCCAGGTGTTTCCATCTCATCCTAGGTCTTTTCATCTGATCCTTTTCAGAAGTTTCTAGAGGTCATTCCCATGATGTGCAGCATGATGTGGAGGGCTTTCTACGTCGTTGCAACAGGAATTTCCACGTCACGGTGCATAAGGCTGTTTAATTGGGATCGAGACAAGATGTCTCGATCTCAAAGTGACGTCTCACACCATTCAAGACGAGACGTCTCATACCGCACTGTACGAACGAGACAGTCTCGGTCTCGTACCGATTTGCACTTCAGGAGCCTCGATCTCGTATCGATCTCGATTTGCCATTTACAAATCTCGACCTTCTTTCAACGTTTTTTAGAGTTCTGACATAGTATTCGCACCAGACGTGTGAATAATTCTGATGTCTTCTGTTATCCTCCCCACATGGTCATGTCACCAAACTATGAGGATGAACGGCCATGCATAATGTCCACATTGTGCTTCGATGCAAATGAAATGGATGCTTACTTAGTTCTTGCTCATTTTAGTTTGGCCCAGGTCGAAACAAATGTCTACATGTGGTTCATGATGCATACCCAACTTCTATTCACATTCAGTAGGTACTGTTTGAATCCAGATTGAACAACACTTGTTTCGGGGAAAGACACACGATGTTAATACACACATGATTCATTACGGAAGTATATGGATGAACTCATGAAGGCACCACAAAGGCACGGGTCTCAGATTCTATACGAGGATAAATGTCAAAATTGCTCACATTCAAGTGGCCATGTATGACACCAATGACATAACGTCCAAGTGTTGCATGATGGCCAATCAATTCGTGATGGTCAATTGTATGGCCAAGTACTTTATAACGCACTTATCCGTGATGCCTAAGTGCTATGGCACTTACCATACCATGTGTTTATGTTTTACGATGGCTAGTTTTCCTTGTGGTACTTGGAGGTGCCATTACTTGCATAAGTGACAACATCATCAAATAAACAAACAAATAAACAACTTTGTATTGGAGTCTTTGCACTTTATGACAAGCCATAAAGAACACATAAATGGTTACTTGATACCTTGGCTGGAATTGGAAGAGCAATTAACATGGGGAGTAATACATGAAGTCCATGGGGAGTAATACATGAAATCCGTGCAAAATAGACAAACACGTGCGAAAGTGACATCAAGAACATTCAGGAGTTCGATGCATCTGCGCTTGATAATTGGGAGTGCCATACGGCAGAGCATCATTGGCTGGAGATAGCGTAATGTCAGAGGAAAATCTGCGGTTTCATAGTGTGGAACTGCTTTTTTGTTGCAAACCAACAACACAGACAAAATCCCTGAGTAATCCGCGCGCCCTGCGCGTGCGGGCCGGGCCGCACGCGCAGAGCCGGCGGAAGATGGTCGCCCACGTTCACATCGTCCCCGCAATCGTTGCGGAGCGGCGTGAACCGCATCGCGCAGTTAACGGGCAACCCGTCAAACGTCGGTACGGTACGAGAATCTCGTACCGTACCGACGTGGCGGCCCGACTGTCTCGGTCTCGTCTTGTCTCGCTCAAGACAACCGAGATTATCTCGATGACGTGCGGTACGAGACTACGAGACGAGAAAAATTCGAGACCAGCGAGATCGAGACCGATCTCGATCTCGATTTAACAGCATTAACGGTGCACATCACCACCATGGACGATGGTGATGTCGAATCAGTCATGCTATCATTTAAGGCAAGCATGAAAAGAGCAAAGATCAGGCTGAGAGAAACACATGTTATCTGAATCTAAAATATGAATTTTAATACGTGCGTGTTGGAACTATGAAACTAAAATCACATAATGTCCCTAATTTGCCTCCGGTTCTGACCCAATTTCTGTGTCAACCAGATCTAACATGCATGTTGCGTCAGACATAAACATTTTCGTCAAAAGATCACAAAACTCTCTTTTGAGGGGTTTGTGATTGTCTTTTTGGGGGTGGATTTGAATGCGATTTGCGAGGGGAGTCCGAGAATCTCAGGCATTGAAAGGGAACCTGTTGCGCCCCGCAACAGTAGAGCGTAGGAGGTGCCCGCGGAAAAATTAAAGGGTTTAATTGGTCCCATGCCCCCACTTTTGTAAATCAAATGAACCGTGCCCCCAGTTTAAGGTTGAAATAAGGCGTGCCGCCGGCTTTTGGAACTTTGCAGTCGAATGACAAAATGCCACCACTTGGTCGTACTTTCATAAAATGTGGGGGGGAAAAGGCCACATCTCCCTAATATTCGCTCGATTTCATAGTCTGTTCGGAACTATACCAAACATGGGCCATTGCTCGCAATCAAGGGATGGCCACATTCTTTTCCTTTTTCTCCCTCGACAAGAAACCCCCACGTTTGCAATGCAAACGGCGTGTGAACCGAACTCCCAACTCAACATTTTGCGATTAATTGTTGCACGCGTACCAACTCGCCCTCACTATTGCGAGACCCAATGGTGCTCGCGGAAACCCAACCCACAGAATGTAATTATTGGGGGAAGGGGGGGGGGGTTGCAATTTGAATTGGCTAGAGACTATAGCTGGAAACTATGCTAAAGCGCAGGTTGGGGCAGTTGCGTTGTTGATGCAGCATGTGAGCTTCCACGCTCGTTGCTTAGTCTGCTGCCCCCTCAGTCTGCCGCTCTAGGTTTTGTCTGAGTGCTCTGGGTTTGTGACTCAGAGATGCGTGCGCCAGTGTTAGCGCCAGAAAGCAGCTGAAAACTGGAAGTGACTGGTTAAGAAACAATAATAAGCAACAATGGGAGACCCCTTGAAAATTGTAGCTCCCCACCCAGCTCTGTGGAGCTTGTTACTCAGTTTCTAAGTCAGTCACAAAATAGACCTATTTTCTTGCAGGCAGGGTTTTCTCGGAGCTATAAACTGCTAAGGCGCAGGTTGGGGCAATAGCGTTGTTGATGCAACATGCGGGCTTCCACACTCGTTGCTTAGTCTGTTGCCCTCTCAGCCTGCCGCTCAAGAGTCGAAGTCTGAGTGTTCTGGGTTTGTTACTCAGAAGTGCCCTCGCCAGTGTTTGCGCCAGAAAGCAGCTGAAAATTGAAAGTGACTAATTAGGAATGAAGAATAAACGACAATGGGAGACCCCTCCAAGTTCTAGCTCCCCCCCAGCTCTGTAGAGCTTGTTACTCAGCTAACCAGCCAACCAGAAAATACACATATTTTCTGGGGTACACTTGTCGTATACCCACCGTCATCGCAACTAATGTACACCTTCCTCACTTTTCGCACAAAATGAATAGGACAGCCATTTTGACAGAAAAATAGCTATAACATCCACGAAATGCAGAAAATACTTTTGAGGGCCACTGTTCAAAACTGATTCTCCGGATATCCACCGAGCTAAAAATTGTATGGGGAACAATGTAATTCTCCGCATACCCACTTTGACACTCCACCATAATACGCTCGACGACATGAAAAGAAAACCTTAGTCACTGACGCCATCACGAACAAGGTCCCGTATGCTAATACATTTCCTTTTAAAAAAAAACATATATCAAGAGTTGAAAACGACTTACATGCTCATTTTGCATATCTCATGCCACGGTTTTGCAAGAAATATATTGGTCTACTATTCTTCAGAATGTAAACTGTAAAATACGGCCGCCATAGGACCACCAAGTCAAACGAGCGAAAGAGTTTGGGAGGATTATTCTTCGTTGTGCTATTTGTTCGAATTTCTCTCTCCATAAAAAAGTAGCAAAGTAAAAGTCGCAGTAAGAAAACAAAGCAAAAATAGACATGCATTCGTCAACTTTCTTCTGGTTGATCCTCGTCTTATGTCCAATTGACGGATCGAACGGGCACAAACCGGAGAGACCATGAAGTTACTCTTCATCGGTTGTGTGCGACCGACAACGATTTGGAAAAAAAAAGAGGTCTCGCTTCTAGTTTACCGGCGTGTGATGCCTCGTGCGATAGGCTACGCGTTTTTTGTTTTATGCCCATAACCGTCGCACAATGTGCGCTATGGAAGTGCGCACAATGCCAACGAGGACCGACGGGTTGGTTAGCGGCAGCAAGCCAGTCCATCGACCCCCTGTTTGGCTAGTCCTCGTGGGCAAATGCCAACGAGGACTATCGGGCTGTCGACCGGACAAGGTTCGATCGACAGCTCGCCATTTTTTTGGCGCTCTTCTCATGTCGACGACGTCAACATGAAACATATGCCCAGAACAAATTGACGTCGACGTCGACTCAGCGCCCATTTTTTGCGCTACAAAAATAGACGTTGTGTCGACGTCGAAAAATATTGTGTGGAGAGATTCTACGAAAACAATTACGTCGCTCAATTGTTTTTCACATTGAAGCAAACTGAAGTGAACAGTTTTAAGTGAACAGGACTCTTTCGCTCGTTAACGTAACAAACAAGCGAAATAGTGCTCGAACGGGTCAGTAGACCCAGGGCCAAAAGGCCCATTCGAGGGGCTTTTTTCTCGTTCGTGTTGCGAACGAGCACATAACGCGACTGTGGACATCCACGGTCGCGTGATTGTGTCGTACACGAAAGACCAGCGGTCAATGTCCGACGACGAAAAAAAAAGAGTTTTGAATTGGACATAAATGATACCCCCAGTGTTTTATGTGCCGAAAACGCGACTACTTGTTAGTATAATAGAAATAACAGAAAACTTGTCACATAAAGGAACAATAAACAAAGGATGAAAAAAATACCGTGAAACCAATGAAAAACAAAAAATTTTACCCACAATCGTTGAACAAATTCATATGGAAACGGTGTAGTGTGAATTCCTTTGCATTAGTGGGTGCAGCATGCATGATCTCAGGCAATTCGAGAAAAGTGGGTACAACACGCATTTTTTTTTGTGTAAAGTGAGTACCGTGTTTAAAATGTGCGAGAAATAGCCAAGAGAAAATTCGGAGGCCCAAATGGTGGGTATAGCAGAATTTGGCCGTATTTTCTACCAAGTAGGGTTTTCTCGGTGCGCCCTGCCTGATGGCCGATTGCCCAAAACCCGGGCGTTGTCCGTTTGCCTGAAAACTGGACCATACCATAACAGAGATGATCTAAACACATTCGTGCGGTCAGAAACAGCTAGAAGAATAGCAGCGAGGAGCCATGGTTGTCCAAACCCAGGCAGCGCCTACGATAGTCCATGGTGCCAAACAGTGCCACGCAAACACGAGACTTGGACCCTAAGCAGAGCATGACGCTGCAGATGCAATGGTACAGTTAGATCGAGAGCTAGGCGCATGTAGACAACATCTGCAATGACAGTGACCGCCGGCGGCCGTACTGCCGAGGAGGCGTGCCGATGGAGCTAAGCACGTCGCAACAGGGAGGAGGCTCCAACAAACTACGTGTAGGCCTCAGCGTGCATCGGCTCCACCGGACGACTCTCCAGCAGTGTCGAGTCTCGCCGTCAGTCATCTGCATGCCGATGTACACAAGCCGGGAGGTCACAACCGAGCACAATGAGAGATGCGAAAAAACCAACACTCCCCTGTGTCTCATAGGCGTAGTGCACATGGCGGGCAGCGACACATTCAACAGACAGACTTTCCGAGGGCACACAAAGACGCAGGCCAGGAAAACGAGTGCAACTCACGGACGCACGCCAACCGAACTCACAGCCTTCTTGAACGAGTCGCGCTCCAGTGCCTTGGTCAAGAAGTCAGCCAGTTGTCGTGCTGTCTCAACCCACACAATGCTGACGCTGCCGTCATGAAATAACAAACGCACATAGTGATACTCAACATTACTGTGCTTTGTGCGTGTGTGATGCACGCCGTCATTGTCGGCAATGGCCATGGCATTCTCATTGTCACAATGCAACTTGATGGATGCAACGGACCGACGCAACTCAGACAACAGATGGCACAACCACACGCTCTCACATGCGCATGAGCCAAGGGCTACATACTCAGCCTCAGCAGTGCTGCGTGCAATGAACCCCTGCTTACCACTGCGCCAGGACACAGCCGTGCCGCGTCCAAGAAAGATGCAGCCTGTGCGGCTCTTATCGTCTGAACTGCTGGCCCAGTCATTGTCGGTGTAGCCTATCGCGACAACAGACAGCTGTCGCCGGAACATGAGACCTCGCCGTGGAGTCGAGACGACATAGTGTAGTACTCAGACATAGCGTAGTACGCGGCCTCGAAGTGGAGGTGACGCGGCTCCTGAGAGAAGTGAGGCAAGAGGTTGACGGCGAACGCGATGTTTGGGCGCGTCATTGTAGCTAGGAACATCAGTGACCCGATAACTTGCATGTACGTGGTCACGCCAACTGGCTCCCCCTCAATGGCTCGGTCAGAGTTCTTCAACTTCACTTGGCCATTGGGTTACATGGGTGAGGATGCGCTCAGCACGAAGGGCAGGTCTACGGCGAAGCGCGTAGACAGAGTCTGTACATAGCCTGATGGTCGTGTAGGATGCCTTGGGAGCGATCATGCTCAAGCTCCATTCCAAGGAAGACTCGGGCAGACCCGAGATCCTTCATCTGGTAGGCGAAGTGCAACAGGTCCTTGACGCGCTGGATGGTAGCCACGTCTGGCGACGCAATGAGGAGATCGTTGATGTAGACCAGGCAACAGCGAAGGTCTGGCCTCACGGGGTGATGAACAGTGTGGGGGTCAACAATACCGTGCAGGAGGCCGCTGCGGAGGAGCGTGCGACTAATCTCCTAGTTCTAGCACCGAGGCAACTGCTTCAGGCCATAGAGGGCCTTTGGCAGGCGCCAGACCTTCCCAATGCCGTCGTTGAAGCCTGGAGGCTGTACCATGTAGAGCTCCTCACCCTCCTGCGAGCCATGGAGGAAAGCGTTGCTCACGCCCATCTAATGCAGCTCCCACCCGTGCTGGGCAACCAGGCTGAAGAGCGCTCGGCTAGTGGAGAACCGGCCAATTGAGGCAAAGATCTGGTCGTAATCAACCATAGGGACCTGAGCAAACCCCTTGGCTATGAGGCGGGCCTTGTACTTGTCCAAGGACTCGTCCGGCTTCCATTTGCGCCAGAAGACCCATTTGGCACCGATGGCCTTCCGACCAGGAGGGAGATCGACGAGGTCATACACGTGGTGCTGCCGGATAGCAGCGAGCTCGTTGGCGCAGGCAGCATCTCAATGTGCAGCCTCGGGAGAGGCTCGAGCCTCGCGTAGGGTGGGTGGGTCCTTTGGGCGTGTCGTGGAGCGGATTGCGAGGGCGTGTGCATCTTGAGCTCCAAGTGGGACACGTGTGAGTGCAGCCGTGACGGCATTTCGATGGCTGAAGTGGTTATGCCGAGGGCCTTGGTGCCAGGATCCCCACTCACTATCGTAGGAATGGGAGAAACACGTGGCACGTTGGGGGGGTCGAGGCGCCACAGTGCGCGGTATGGCGGTCTGCGCACTCACAGATGGCTTGGGTCGGAGGCTACCGCCTGGGGCAGGCGTGTAGCGCGGTAGGGCAGTAGATGGCACCGAGTCTGAGGTGCTGGCGAGGGCAGAAGGAGTTGCTGGTCTGAAGGGACTAGCAGATGCGGATGGGGCTGTCAGCGCGTAGGGGCCAGCAGACTCGACAGGGGCTACCGGCCCGGAGGGACCGGCGGACGCGACTGGAGCTGCCGGCCCGGAGGGACCACTGGATGCGGACAGGTCTGCGGGCTCGGAGGAACCAGCAAATGCGGACGAGGCTGCGAGCACGGAGGGGCGAGTAGACACGACTGGGACTGCCGGCCGATAAGGAGGGGACAGAGGTAGAAGAGGACAAGCACGGTACATGTCACAAGTTGCCATGGGTGGTCGCATGCAAAATGAAACGACCTGATAGATGCAACGACACAATGCCTAAATCACACGAGTGCAGAATGTCCATGCTCATGTGATCAAGGGCGGTGATAGACAGGAGGCTGAGCTCAAGGCAAGGGACAAAGAGGACATCAGTCACAAAGACATCACCGGCGGAACCACGGAAACGAACGACGCCGACACCACAAACGGGTAACACTTGACCAGAACACATTCGAACCCCGATGACATTGGTAACGTGACCAAGGACACGCGAGGCCGTCATGTGATGCGTGGCCCGGGAGTCAATGATCCAGGTCTCTAATGGGTCCTGGAACGGTGTGGCAAGGTCACTGACAGTCACATGGCAATGGGCAAGCGACGCTGACGCGGTGGACGGAGGTGGGAATCAGGACTGCCAGTCACCCAGCCAAGCAATGTCATCATGAAGAGGAGCAGGTGGGAAAGGCATGACAGAGGATGGTGTGGATGAAGACACAGGACACAACTGTAGCACAGACTCTGACATGTAGGGTAGGGAGGAACTAGCAACTATGCAACTCACACTTCCCTTGGGAGGAGGGCGAGGAAGGCTGAGCTAAAGTGCGACGAACTGCTCCAACTGAGGCTGGTGGGTGGAGAGTCAGACGGAGTAGACCGACTGCGGTGTAATGGCACCGCAGTCCAGGTTAGAGGAGGAAGATACTGCTGGAGGCGCCGGTGACGGAGAAGCGGGTGCGGACGGCTGCAGAAGATACTACAGTGGACTCGGTGCGAGTGAAGCAGGTGTAGTAGGAGCAGCGACGATCATGATAGTGGTGGCAAGGCGACGCTTGCACTGGTGTCGCATGGTGGCGATGACGCAAGCCTCATGAATCAGCAGTGGACATGTGTACCACCCGTGTCCTGATGGGTCATAGTTGTGGCAAACGAGGTTGACGCCGCCGGATCCACTAGGCTGCTGCTGAGGGCCCTTGCCCTTCTTGCCCTTGCGCTTCTTCTTGCCAGACGAGGTGGCGCCGAAAGACGCAACTGCTACTGGGGCAGCAATGGCCATGGAGGCAACGACAGGATCGGCGATGGACTCTGTGCCCTGGATGTGTGACTCCTGACAAGCCTCTTCGATGTGAAGGAAGAGCTGGTATGCCCAGGGCATGAGGGTACCCTGGACAACCATCGCGGTGAGGACGTCCTGGGAGTAATAAACAAAGACATCGGAGGGGGGGTCGGTGGCGCCACACTTGATAGTCAGAAGCGTGGAGAGAGGGGGTGGTGTGGCATTTCTGAGGTGGCACAGGTTGTCCTCTGTACGCTGTCAGTAGGAGGTGACCGTCTCGGTCTCCCCCATGCGGAGGGAGTTGAACTCCCAAATCATGTGGCTGGTCTCAGCATCACTGGACTGGCGATGAGGGCGCGTGAGTACATGCCACGCCGCTGCAGGGTCTGAGGGAGCGCCAGTGGTGAGGTCGCTAAGGAAGGGCTCAAGGGCAAGACGTGCATCTGGAGGGGCCATCGGGACAAGGGCACGTACGGCGGGAGCAGTGTCATACACCCGGTCAGCCTGGGTGGAGTCAAAGGGTAGGACGTAGTAGGGCCACAAGCTCTTTGCTCTATGCCCAGATCCAGAAGCTGAGCTCCCAGCTCTGGAATCGGTCGCCAGCCTGAAGCGGCGGCGACAGGGTTTCAAATTCCTCTGGCCCGCGGCTGGCACCCAGAGTGGGACCCAGGACTGACGTCATCGTCTGACGTTTGCGTTGGGTGTGTTGCTATACCAGATACTACGTGGCGTAGGAGACCGCAAGGCTCGCGTACCTTGGTGGAACGAAAGGTGCTTGCTGACATTGCTACTGCTATTGCGGCAGCTACTGCTGCTGATGCTGCAGCGGCTGCTGATGCTGTTGCTGCTGCGACTGTTACTGTAGCAACGGTATCGACAGCTGTAGTGCCGCTAGCTACTTTGTCAGCGTTGGGAGTTACTGGCACAAAACGGCGAGTGGATGAGTCGTGTCAGCATGACCTACAATAGAGCTTGTGGGGTGTTGGTGGTGGTGCTGCTGCTACCACTGCTGTTGCTGCTGTTACTACTATGGCTGCTGCTGTTGCTACCGCTGCTTTTGCGGCTGATGCTCCTACTGTTGCTCCTGCAACTACTGCTGCTGCTCCTACTATTGCAACTGCTATAGTTGTTGTAGGAAGGGCGGTCCTCCAACAGAGGAGGACCCTACTTCGTTATCTGCCATGGTGTTTTGTTTCCTCCTTGTTCCCCCCTCTGTTTTTTTTCCATGTGCTACTGATGTCAGCAGTGACATCAATAGTGACGTCAGCCTAGGATGGCTGGCGTTAGTAGATGTTGTTACTCTATCTACAAGGTTGGTGTTGTAGATTTTTTTATTCTTGCTGATGAAAGCAGTGACATCAGCGGTGACGTCAGCTGAGGATGGCTAATGTCAGCAGTGACGGTTGTTGGAGCCGTTGTTGTCTCAGTGGTAGGGCAGCTGCTGCTACTACTTCAGCTACTGGTTCTGCTACTTTAACTGGTGCTGGCGCTGCTGCTGGTGCTGCTGTAGCTGCTACTATAGTTGCTGCTGTTTTTGCTGCTATTGCTGCTGCTGCTACGGCTATTTGTTGCAGCAATAATTGCTACTGCTGCTATAATTGCTACTGGTGTTATTGCGGCTGCTGTTGCTGCTGGTCTGCTGCTGCAGCTGGTGCTGTTGCTACTACTATTGCGGCTGTTGTTGTAGAAGCAGATACTCTTACTACTGCAGTTGCAGCTGCTGCTGCTACTACTGTGGCTCCTTTTACAACAGCAGCTGTTACTATTACTGTTGTTGCTGTTGCTACCGATAAGCTGTTGCATGCTGTTGCACCTGCTATGGCTGCAGTAGTGGCTGTGGTGGTGGCTACAGCCGCTGCAGGGCCGCCTGCGGGGTGGGGGAGTTTTTTGTGTTTTACCTGTTTTTTCCTTCTTCACTCGTCACAACAAGCTCGCGGCTCGGTGTAAGCAGCGAGCTGCGAGTTGCGAGCTTGTTGCTCACTACTCATTGCTTGCTGCAACCTGCGAGCAGCGGGCTTGCTGCTCGCAGCTTGCTGCTCATTGCGAATAGCGCGCTACGAGCAGCTGTAGCTGCTACTGCTGGCTGCTGCTAGTTGCTCCTCGCTGCTGCTTCTACTACAGTCGGCTGCTACTGCTGCTCGCTATTAAAGTTGCTGCAGCCGGCTGCTGCTGCTGCTCGCTGCTGCTGTTGCTGTTACTACTAGCTATGTTGCACACTGCTGCTGCTACGACCTGCTGCTGCTGGCTGCTGTTGCTGCTTGCTACCACGAGCTGTTAATTGCTAATGCCACTACTCGCTACTGCTGCAAGCTACTGCTGGTGCTGCACGCTGCTGGTGCTGCTTGCTGCTATTGCCAGTCAGTGCACCTGGATGATGCCGCCACGTGCATCATCACCAGTAGGTGCCTGACGCGGCCTGCCGCTCACCTCCTTGCGTCACGTGTGGGGGTCAGTGCTTCAAGAAAAAATCTGGCAGCATTTCCCCTGGCCCAGTGGCCGTTTTAAAAAATCTGACGCCGCCACCAGGTGGGTCAATGCTGCCGGGAATAAGCCGACAGCATTTCCCCTGCACTGGCGCGTATGGAGGTCCACCGGCGTAGTCAGGAACCTTTTCTGTTGCTGCTGCTGCGCTCTGGCTCTGATACCAAGGTGGAAACTATGATAAAGCGCAGGTTGGGGCAGTTGCATTGTTGATGCAGTGTGCGGGTTTCCACGCATGTTGCTTAGTCTGCTGCCCCCTCAGTCTGGCGCTCGAGTCTAAGTCTGAGTGCTCTGGATTTGTTACTCAGAGATGCACGCGCCAGTGTTATCCAAGGCACTTGTATGAGCACTTCTTGACAGTAGTCAGCATGAGACAGTTGGGGAACAAGCTTTCATACATGAAGCATGGGGAAACGGCAACAGATTGGAAAGCAACAATGCATTTGCCAAGGGGAGTAGCTTACGAGTGAGGTGCTAGCTACTCCCACTGCTCAAGTTCAAGGACAAGTGGTGAAGATCCAGCAGCAGAATGAGTCCTTGGAGAAAAAAACGGGCTTCATCGACGCCATTTGAGCCATTTTCATGATTGCCACATCTCAATTCTCCACCTGACATGTCAAAGTGTGTCTGCCCTCAGTAGATGAATTCTGCTTCATCTGCTCATGGAGGAAGCGTTCAAACAGTTGTGGCGTCTCTTGAAGCTGTCATTATGGCACCACTATAACAGCCAAAGCGTGCAGCAGTGCCACCAAGTTTTCAAGTGCCACAAGCAGCAACTAACGACAAGCAAGAGTGCTTTGTAAAATCCCATGTGATGATGTCACAAGAGTCCCCATCACTCCATGCATTGTGTTTTGAACAGCAAGTAGGGAAGCAATCGCCAACTCATGTTGCTACTGAGCCAAGGCAAGGAACTGACTTGCAAGAGCTCATGGAGGATGGAGTGGTGATCAAGGAACCAGACTGCCATCAGCAGCCTGGCAGCGACAAGCAACAGTCGCAACGACAGTGCAAACCTGAGAGAATGGTGAGTTGGACGACTCCCCGCATGCCTACAAGTTGACCAAGGAAGAGGATAGTAGATTCAAATCAGGGATGGAGTTCTCATGCTACATCCAACAAAAGACAACTCAGCAGTTGAATGCTAATGGTGCAGCAAAGCAACTGAGCTGGACATTCCTAAGTCTTCTTTGGCAGCAGACAGAATTTCACATGAGCCTCAAAGCATGTAACAAGCTGACTGCTCATCAGCTTGTATGGAGCCAATGCAAAAGCAGCATGCACTGCCAGTACAGAAGCCAGGCTACAACCTGCAAGAGTAGCAGAGATGTAACAAGTGCTCGCGTATGGAGCCAAGAGCACGTAGGAGCTCACAGAATGAGCTGACAAGCTGCAACTTCATCGACATATTGTCGGAACACAAGGAAGCAACATGGTGGCAGTTGTGGGACAGCTCATCACCATCTGCGTAGTAGTAATGAGTGCTTGGCTGTGACGCTTGTCAACAGTTTGACATGTGCTTCTTGCAAACACAAATCCCGTTCCATGACACGAAGCGGGCAGTAGTGGAAGAAGAAGAAGAGGAAAAGAAAGGGGTTTTTGTTATTGATGTACTTGCTAGTGTCGACGCTACAACTAAATGGTACGTTGGGCTCCCAACCCATTTTTTGCTCAGATGCTCGTCTGAGCATAAAAGGGGTTGGGATCTTAATGCACCATTTGGTTGTAGAATCAACACCAGCAAGTACAACAATAGCACACATGCAACAGACTTCATGACACAATGGAGCAACCAGAGTCAAGGTGTATGACAATGTGATCACACACATTACTAGGGTGCTGCTTGTCAAGAATTCTGTCCTGGCGTGCCCTGAACTGCCTAAGTGTCCACGACTGTTTAGTGCAAAGAGACTTCCAAGGGAGGTGTGTGCTTTGGGTCGCCAGAACACCAAGGGAGCAGAATTCTGGCAGAATACAGATTGCGAAAACTGAGAAAGGCTGGGAATTATCAATGGTTAGTTATTCCGGTGAGATTACATCAGATTCTTATAGCCTGTGATCTGAGCTTTCCAACGCATCCATGCACGCCCAAAACGGAGCAGTAGAGCCCCTGCTACGGCCGTTAGAGTAACCCATGGTGGAGCCGAGCCGCCCACCATACCCACGAACGGGAGTGACGGGAGGCGCTTCAACGGTGGCCTGTCGAAGCGCCCTTCCTGTCATCCTAACGTGGGGAGAGGCTCGCCCTGGTCCAGAAGACCATCCACATCCCTTTTGTACATGGCCCATGTGCCCTTGGAGCTCATTGAAGTCGAACTCGGATCACTGGTGGTGGAATTAATCCGTCACCAATGACGGAACCCAGATTCCACCCACCTACCACCCGAACTTCGGATGGGGCTATCTTTCTGAATTCTCAACCAAATCGAGCAACTGAAAGCTCGAAACTGCATGGCAAAATGTAAGGGGTCCAAATCTGTAATCAGATCAGACATCCAACCACTCTCTAGTGGTCGAACCTGGAAAACGGCAAACGGCATCCAT
>SZWC01000649.1:180809-221261 GCA_023375785.1 Penium margaritaceum | reverse complement strand
AAAAACTAGGGAGAAGCAGCACCGTGCAACGGTGGCTGCAAGCAACAGCAACGTGCAGTGGTAGCAAGAGGTAGTATCAACTGCTGCAGCGAGCACCAGCATTGGCAGCAACAGCCGTGAGCAGTAGCAGCAGCGCGGAGGCACCAGCAACAGTAGCAGCAAATGTATTGTAGCAGCAGTAGTAGCTACAAAATCGGAGGAGTAGCAGCAGCGGCCGCAGCAGTAGCAGTCACGGCTGTTATGCTGCACAGCAGTTTTGCTATGCAGTTGTGTAGAATCTGCATTTCTATGAAGCTATGCAACCATATAGCTGCATAGATACGTAATCGTGTAGGGGGATGACAATGTTCCTCCCTCGCTTTTTCCTCGTCATGCAGAGTCCAAGTGATGTCTATGAAAAAGGCCAGCTTTGCTAGCGTAACTTTCACTTCATTTTTATGTCTCTGTTTTCTTCAAATTTTTTTGTAGGCATTGTCATCGGTTGTACTGATTATCAGCATTTTTAAGTCAAAACATCATTTTGTGTGAGAGTTCCGACATTTTTGATGTTCGGACCCATACTGAGTGCCCCACATGGTGTCAGGCAACGATAAGCACAAGGGGCCTATTGTTGCTTCCGGCTTTGGTTCCATGTCTAACACATCCAGTCCTTGCTACCAGGCCATTAGCTCCTTGTTCCAGGCGCAGGAGGACATCTGGCAGCAGTAGGCGGTACAAGCCGCCATCCTGGAGGAAACTCTCACTATGGTACAGAGGATTCAGCAGCTTTCGCCAGCCGTAGCCAGAGCACCACATCAGGATGTTCAATAGTAGGGCGTGCAGTAGGAGGGCGCGCAGCAACAGCTATTGGCTGGAAATGACAGCAGCAGTGAAGACAGCGATGGCTGACAATAGCAGTTACAGGGCTCTAGAATGCCCGGTCACCATGCTTCTGGCTTCCAGTGGTGAGAGGTCATCAAGGGGATGAGCCGTCTCCACTTGAGTGAGTGGACCACTCCCGCATAGGATTTCGGGTTACCTACGCCTTCATTGATGATGAGCCGCTCTCCTGGCGTGTCCTTCGGTGGGCTTCTGATTCTCCATGCGCTTGAGCGTATCCCTGAGGCCGCCCTTCCCATGGATCAGCGGTCGAAAGACTTCTAGCCTCCACCACCACACTACAATAGTGATGTTGTATTTGTCAAAAAACTGTACGGTGGCAGTTCCAATGTGGCCCAACTGGTCTTCTCTGTGTTCATGGCTTTGTTTTGTGCAAGTTGTGAGTCTATGCGTGAATTTTCTGGTTGCCTCACGATATGTTTGAGGGAGTTGGAAAGAGTTGCGAGACAATCACTATTACGAAGAGAATAACGGTGTTCTGTTAGTTTTTGAACATGGACATGAACTGATGAGTTTTAAAGCAAGACTCAAGCTTTCCAACGCCTCAAACTGTGTGCGATGTGGTTAACCGTAGCTCCCGCTATCTCAGCCGAAGCACGGCACACCAATCCATCCGCTTAGTTAGCGGCGCGCATGGTGCCCGCCCGCTGAGGTGCCCTTGCACGTCAAGGAACCATCAAAACATCCTTCCGGATGCCGGAAGGACAATCTGGAGGCCATTTATAGATGCCCCTAAGTGTAGTGGAGGTGCCCCTTGTGTTTTTGGGATGCGTTTCGATGAGTTAATCATCAATTTTGGTGATAGGATTTGACTTGGTTCGAAACCTGTCCATGGACCTGCAGTCACAATTTTGACGAAGTCTCTGAGTAACAAAATTCATCACTGTGTTTCGGACTCGGACCCAGAATTTTGGCCAAGTCCTCCCATAAAAACCTGTACTACTGACTCTGGTGGATTATCCACCGGAACAACTCGGCAGTCTTCCGGGGATACGTCGCCAGATGTACTTTTGTTACTCATTCTAATTGATTTTCTACCGGTAGTCAAATCGCGGCTCACTCCCCAAGCCACTACAAACACCCCAAGATTGAATGCTCATATCTCCCTCGTTACTTGTCCAATTTTGGCGATTCAAGTTGCACCGGATTCAGAAACTGTCGAATTTCAAAAAATTCAATCTCATCTTGATTCTAAGCACTCTCCAGGTAGCTAAAGTGAAATGCGGGGATTTTCTCCCCTCCAGCGGCTTGTCGATACCTAATGGCGCTGCACCCGGGCATGCTAAGGGGCAAAATACAACAGGGTTCGGCGCCTAGCAGATACTCTTCCAGGTGTGGACTGATGTCAAGGGAGTTCGGCCATGTTACTTGAGCCCACATCAGACAGCCGGCCCTCGCCAGGCACAGGTTGCGACAACAGCCATGCGCGACTTGCGCATGCCGTTTCCCAAGACGTTGTCGTTAACTTCCACCCGTTCCTGGGGCCACCTAGTATAGGCACTGGAGCGGACCCCTGCCGTTGCTGGGAGATGGTCCTGATCCTACTGGCAGCCGAGACCCATGCGATAATGAAGGTGCTCCTCCAGGAGTTCAGCTCCCTTTGGTAGGGTCCCTCTGAGTCGGTGGCAGCCTACTTTCCATGTGTGCTCGTGGAGAGCCATGCTTATCTATACTCACCTCGGCACCGTTGGCGGCTCGCGGCTATGGGCCCTACATACCATAATGGTCGGGACCCTCATGGAGTTCGTCCACATGTTAACCGACTTCGACCAGACGATTCTCGCCGAGTTGTTGGACTCCTTGGAGATGTTCCCTTGGCCCTATCCATACTGCCTATAGTGTACAGAGCCACGTGAGGCTGCCCAGGCCCATGAGGCGAGTTCGCTGGTCGCCATGATGACCGTCTCACCAATGACACCTTCCCTCCTCATTGCCTTGTCTTCACCCTCCTCTCTGTCGCCCTCCTTCCATGGCGCTGCCAGCGCTGCGCAGGGGAAAAAGGGCAAAAAAGCCATGGTAAAGGAATGGAGCAGTAATTGCAGGAGTTGCAGCAGCGTTTGCAACAGTCTGGTGTTGGGAGTGGATGTTCAGTCTACTACTACAACTGTGGGGTACACAGCACAACAGAGAGTGCCTAGCCCCTCAACTGAATGCGCATCATGCAAGGCCTTCAGGTCATGCATACCCAGCGGACGTCTGCCTCCAGTACCACCCAAACAGGCCGTGCGACCACAACGGCAGCTGACCCTACACCCGCTTCCAGTGATATTGATGCCCCAGACCCCCACAATTGCATCATCACGGAACTTTGACACATTCTGGTAATCTGCACTCAAGGTGGTGCGAGTGTTTTGACACAGTTGTATGGTCCAGAGCCTTCTTGTATTGTTGTGTTTGTAGCATGTGATCATTTGTGTAGTGGAGCGTCGACTACATGTGATGAAATCAGGCCTAAATGTATGCTGTGGTTGGACGATTTCCATACTTGTGCTGTCCTTTGTGACTTTTTCGTCCTTGTTGAGCTTCCGGTAGCTGCGGGGTGTTCTGTGGCCCGTTGCTCGGTGTCGAAGACGGGTCATACGCTTTGATGGTCTATCTGGCCCCCTTTACATCTCTAACCGGCACTACATTTTTTCTTTGGAGCTCAGCCTGCCGTCTGCTTGTTCCTGCACTCTCATGGGTAACTTTTTGAGCTCTCAGGTGACTTTGCCACTATTTCCACCTGTAATACTCATGTTATTGTCCTCTGTGCATTTGTTGTCGATGATCTGTACCGTGTCGCTTGACGTCCTCCCTCTGTACCTCCTTCCTCTTCCTCTTATACGTGCGTGTTCCGGACTGACGTGCAATTCCCTTAGCACCAGCGCTTGTTGTATCATCGCCTTTGCCACATGAGCTCGGACACCGTGTCCAAGCTCATTTGGACACGCCCCGCCCTAGTTCTTGATGTAGTTTCCTTTGAGAAGCCGCCCAATACCGATTACCTCAGTTACAAACAGTGTTGCTACCGGGGTCCCTTGTATGGGGAATACAACGACATCCATACATCAGAAGACATCGATGTAGCATTGATGTCGTTGTTTGGTCCGGTCAGTCTCGAACTCAAACGGAGGCGGTTGCGCCACTGCCCGGTCAGCGATGAAATTTTATCCGCTGCTACATGCCGGCATCCATCGAGGTGCCGATGCACCTCGATGGGTGGTCCACGGTTTCCCTTAGCTGGAGCATGACAGCTCATCAAGTTAAGGCCATACTTTGTTGACCTACTTGATTGGAAGCACTTGTCCCATTAAAAATACTCTATCCATGCTGGTTCGACTTTGAACGTCTTCTAGGCAATACCATCGGTTCAAGCGAATCTTTGTTTGAAACTTCGAAGTATCTGTTTCTATGATTCCAAGTCAGGTTTGTCGAAAACTTTAAATGTGCATGACCCCTCTTTATGGACGATAAAAGAAGGGGTCATGCGTTATGATCGTATACATCGACGACGTGGCGCCAATTTTTTTTCCATAAGTGAAACGTTTTGACAAAAGCATAATGTTCGGCCCTCATTCGTTCGTCGGCACCACACTCCCTAAAAAGCGGCAAAGCCACGGTGGACGTTTTTCACCATATCTTGCCATGTTTTACGACTTCTGCTTTTCACCCTTTTTGTCTTTTCCGCACTTCATTTAACTGAACTGGTATAGTTTGCATCCCGTTTCTATTGTGGATACGGTACTCACGTGTGCAATGAAATCATTCGCGACTTTACACATGGATGCAACAAAACACATCCGACTGGAGCACCGAATGGTACTGTGTCCATCGAACGTACTGAGTGGCCTCGGTACGATTGAACCCTACAATCAGACTGTTGGCTCAAACCACGTCACTCAACAATGGCTGGTTGGCTCAATCACCCATCAAGCCGAACCGAGCCGAGTGGCGCTTGCGTGTACGTTGTGCTCAAGGCAGGCAAACACAATCTTGTGAGCTGTTCCAAGTCGGGCTCAGTGCCTTAGGTACCAGCCGGCTCTCCACCGGCTCCGGTGCCTTAGGCACCGATCAATCAACCAACTGCTGCCGTTGCTAGCCGCCATGGCAACGACTGGGAGCAGCTCTGCAACACAGTCGACCAAGATCCCCATCTTCAACCCCCCTAGGGTCCAGTCTGCAGGGGTGATTTCCTAACCCTAGCACTTAACGGTTGGTCATCTTAACAAATGGCCAACCTCAACAAAAAAAGGCTGGATTTCAGTGCGGGTCATGCGGCTCCAAGTTCCCAGGCACGGTATCCGGGGCCACTTTGGCGAAGCCAAAGTCAATGTCGCAAAGTGCCCCAATCCGCCACCGTTGGCATGTGATGCCCTCGGCCTTGAGCGCGCCCCTGTGCCAACCGGGGAATGGAGGCCATTCTGCACACTGCTGTACAACGGCAAGGGGGAATCTTGGGGTACACGGAACAGGCCGGTGTCGTGGGTGCGGCTGTGGGAAGAGAGGGAGAGAGCAGTCGAGCATGAGAGGGTGATCATCACCGCCGTGGACTCCGAGGAGGAAGCAGAACGTGAGGCCAAGGCTGCTGCTACCCGCCTTGCTGCTGAGACTGCTGTCGGTATCCTTAGGTCCATGCCCATTGTTGACATCAATCGAATGGCGGGCATACGGCAGAGCAGCATGGACAGGTTCAGTGCGCAAGCGAACAACGAGAAATGCCAGCTCAACATCGTCAAGCTTATGTGCATCGGCGCGCTGCCCATCTCTATCTGCAAGCAGAACATGCTCATGGAGGTGTTCTCCTCCACACAGCACACAACTCCAGCCTTCCGCCTGCCTCATAGGAACAAGGTGGTGGAGGTACTTCTCCCGCGGCTGGACAAGGAGCTAGAGGCCCTGGATGAGCCGCTGAAGCAACAGTGGAACATCTATGGGTGCAGTGTGGCGGTGGACGAGTGGGCAGACGAGCAGTCCCGTCCGATTTACAACGCCATGGTGGTGAACATCCAGGGGTCTTGCCACGTGTTCTCATGCGATGCAAGCAGTATGGTGCGCAACGCAAACCACATGATGAGCATGATTGAGGCTTCTATCGTGGAGGTGGGTGAGGGCAACATTGTCGGTGTCATCTGCGACAACACCAACGTCAATAAGAGGGCCTTTGAGGACCTCAAGGAGTAGTACCCGCGGATCTTCTTCCAAGGGTGCTGCGTCCACAATGTGGCCCTCGTCATGAAGGACATCGGCAAGACTGACTGGGGTGCGGCGGTGCTGTCAAGGGCGGAGAAGGTGGTGATGTTTTTCTGCAACAATGACATGCCGCGGTCCTGGCTGAAGCAGGAGAGCTGCGGCCGGGTGCTGCTGCCTAATTTCGACACACGCTTCACGACGGCACACATTGTCATCCAGCGCATGCTGGACATGCGCCCCTTCTTGCTGAAGTCCATGAGCGGAGAATGTCTTGGACCTGATCCACAGTGACGTGTGCGGACCCTTTCTCACGACGTCTAACGGAGGAAGCAAGTACTTCCTGACCTTCATCGACGACCGTAGCCGCAAGTTGTAGATCTACTTCCTCAAAACAAGGGGAAATGTCAAGGAGAAGCTCCTGGAGTTCGTCGCCATGGTAGAGCGGCAAACGTCCAAGAAGGTGAAAAGCCGGGAGTGGAAGACAATGGGGCAGCACCGTGAGGCGAGGTTTCAGGCGCGCAAGAAGGCAGTGCGTGCCGTGGTCCGCCGGCATGTCTTTTGGGTGCAACTGCGTGAGATGCGTGACCTGCTGAGTCCCCTTGTCAAGGTGCTCCACATTGCGAACCGCCCTGGCAAGGGGGTTGCAGACATATACGAGGGGCTGCTCGACTGCATGGAGAAGCTGCGCGCACTTGCATAGCCGAGGGGAAGAAAGACCACACGCGTGGGCCAGGTCCATGTGCAGTATGCCATGGGCCGCCCGTCACAACGTTGGAAGTCCATCATGGCGTGCCCTCTGAACGCTGCGGCCCGTCGTCTGCACCCATCGCACTTTGGAAACAATCTCAGCAGTGATGCCAAGATGGTCACCGCGTGATTGGCCGTGGTGGATGCCCTTGTGCCTGAGGCCGACCACGACGCAGTCCAGGCACAGATTCATACCTTTCAGAACGGGCGGACTGCAGTGGACGTGGATCCACTGAAAATCTCCAAGGCGAACGCACGTGCCAAGGCCACGGTTCTCAAGGTGAGCATATGTTTGTTGCCTGCGCACGAGTGGCACGAGCTATACCTCGGTGCCATGCCCGCATTGCGCAAGCTTGTAATGAAGTTGCAGACGCAGCCATGTTCGTCATTTGAGTGTGAGGGCATTTTCTGTGCGCACGAATCATTCACACTGCATGTCACAACCGCTTGCACGTCCGCACCCTCGAGCTGTTTGTGCGTTGCAACGTGCACCTACGCAAGCATTTCAAAGACGGCAGAAAGCGCAGGTCCACAGATTTCAACTGAATCCACGACAAAGACGGGTCGAACAGTGATAATGATGGTGAGCTGACCGAGCTCACCACCCTGCCTGAGGATGAGGAGGGTGAGGAAGGGGTGGGAGGAGGAGAGGACGGGGACAAGGGAGGAGAGGACGGAGGAGGAGGAGGAGGAGGAGGAGGAGGAGGAGGAGGGAGATGGAGAGGGAAATGGGGATGAGGAGGAGAGTGGCAGCCAGGGTGGTGCTACAGCAACACCAGCTGGAGACCGGGCCAACTACGCACGCCCGGTGCGCAGCCGCGAAAATCTTGAGGAGTTCATGGAGCAGTCAGCGGCAGGGCAGCCCGCTGCTATGACAGAAACCGGCACGGCTCGGACTGCAGCCCGTGCCCGTGCAGCTGCTGCAGAGAGGGCGGCCGGGCTGAGTATGCAAGTGCAGCAGCTGTCTCCTCTGTGACAGCAGCCCAGGGATCTGGGCCTGCTGCTGATGCAGAACCCAGCAACACCAGGCAAATCAGGAAGACAGCTACTGCAGGTGCTGGCAGTGCTGGCGGTGCACGTGGTACTGGCGGTGTCGCCGGTGCTGGAGGGAAGCAGAAGAAGCGCAAGGGACCTGCAACATGACTGTGGTGATGTGCTCTGCAGGTTGCATGCATCTCCCAAATGCGATGGGAAACGATTGCTATGACATTTGCTTTGCTTTGAAATTTGGATGTTCACATGTTCCATGATCCAGTTCTCAGTCCTATGAATGTTTGCTTTTCAGAAGCTATGGCCATGGAGGCATCCTGTATGCAACTGGCAAAAGTAGAGTGGCATGACATGACATGATAGCTAGAACAAATGCTGCAACATAAGTTTGGAGGAATGTGGAATGTTGTGCTCACAATTGTTCAACATGGGTGACTGAAATCTGGCTCAAGTGCATGATACATGCACTGTGGAGCTCCAGCCACATGGTAATGTATACATGTGCCATAGTGCAGTACAATTAGACATGCAAATCTCAAATAATGTGTGTTCACAACCTGAGTTGTGTCATTTCCAAGATGTATGGTCCCCTGGTGATGGGATAGCCCATCGTTGTACTATTAACATCGATGTGCAATAGCCTGAATACATCGATACATCAATGGGAACATCGATGTATCGATGCTCGAGGTACCCCTGCCAACACTGGTTACAAATGAGGATAACATGCATCGCAACACTTACCTTGGCTCTACCTCATGGGCACTATGCCTGTTGGAGTTGGTCCATTCGGACATCCTCTATCCCCTCCTAGTCGATTCCCTCTACAATCGAGTTTGCCACCCTGATTGATGACTTCACCCGGATGTGGTTTGTCTATATCCTCTACCACAAGAGTGATGTCGCCGTGGTGGTTGGCCTGTGACTGGTGATGGCTTAGCACCAGTCTTGTCACACCCTTTACATGTTCCGCTCGGATCATGGTGGCGGGTTCTTAGGCAAGTTTGATGCCTTCTTTGTTATGCACGGTGTCTTTCACCAGATTTTAATCCTTTTGCACCACAACAGAATGGTGTGTCTGCGCATTGGAATCGTACCATGGAGAATGCGGTCCACACCATGCGGTCTTAGTGTGGTCTTCTGGATTCCTTTGCATTTGAGGAAATCTTCTACATGACGTGGGTCCGGAACCGCCTAATGCATCATCTTCTTGTGGACCATGTCACACCGTAACAGCCATGGTTTGACCATGTCCCCGATCTTTGTCTTGCTCGTGTTTGGGGTTCCCTTGCTTGCGTCTTATACACCAAGGATGAGTAGGGATCCAAGGTTTCACCTCCGGTTTGTATGTGTGCTTTCCTCAGCATCTGCCCAGAGTTGAAGGCTTGGCACTTTTGGGACCTTGCTCACCATCGCATCGTGGGGTCTTGAGACGCTCTCTTCTTTTGAGGTTTTCACCTACCGCGACCTGTCCAACATTCTGTTGTTGGTCACCGACCACGTTCCCACGTGTGTGGCTTCTCGTCAAATGGGGACGTCTAGTCCTGCAGATGGGTCCGTCTGGGCCTCCTCACCTCTACTCTGGTCTCCGGTTGCAAATGATTTGGCCATCCTGGTTGTAGGTCCAGTAGCCTCACCAGTCCCTGTCGCTACACCTGATCCCTTGGCAGTGGTAGTCCCCGCCAGCACACCTAATCTCGTGCAATCGTCAGTCCCCTCCGGCACACCTCATCCCATGCCAGCGTCAGTTCCCTCTGGCATACCTTATTGCGCACCGGTGACAACATCTCTAGTTACACCAACTCCTATGCCTGCACCTGCTCATCCAGCACCTGTCCATGTTTCTCCTGTATCCTCTCCTCCTTTGCGCAAGTCCACAGCCCCTGCAGCTGTGGCCCAGTAGCCTGCTTCATAGCTCAAGTTGAGCAGCTCAGCATCGGGCTACTCCCACGAGCCCAGTGGTCATCTCCAACCACTGGCTTCTAAGGTTCAGCGGACTGCTGACTTGAGCCCTGGAAATCCGAATCGTTGTGTTCTGAATGGCGAGCCGGGCATGAATGCCTTTGACCTGAGTGTCCAGATGGACTACATTGAGGTTTACCTAGCATGTCTTATCTGTCACGAGCTGGTCCCCCAAGATTTCTCAGTCACTTGCAATGTCGCAACCGGCCTGGTCGTGGTTAGGCAGAGTCCAAAGGCATGATTCTTAGCCACCCCGAGCTCTCCATCAATGCCGCCTCATCCAGGCACGCTGAAGGAGGCACTCTCGGCTCAGGACGCAAAGTTGTAGCATGCTACTGGTGAGGATGTCCTAAGGGTAATCTGTGAGCACGGTGTCTATTGGCTTGTTAACCTCCCACTTGGACGGAAGACTATAAAGGCCAAGTGGGTCTTTCACAAGAAGGTGCCTAGTGGCACACTGGATTGCAACAAGGCTCGCTTGATGGCCAAGGGGTTCTCACGTGTTGAGGGTGTAGATTTCACTGACACCTTCGTACCCAATGGTTGTATGAACACCGCTCGTGTTTTGTTTGGAGTGATTTCTCACCATTCATGGGAGCTATACCAGGTAGATGTAAACAACGTGTTCCTCTATTGCAATAAAGAGGAGGAGATATACATGGTCCAGCCACTAGGGTTTGAGGTCAGAGACAATGTTTGAGGTTTACAAAAGATCTTGTACGTCTTGAAATTGTCACCTTTGTGCTGGAATCAGGAGATCACTAGCACACTGACACGTGTCGGGTACATGTAGAGTGACGCCGACCCGTCTCTCTTTCTCACATGTATAGCTGAGAGCTTCACTAGCATCCTGGTGTACGTGGATGAGCTCTTGATTGTGTCTCCTTCAATGGAAGCCATGAAAGAGGCCAAGGCAGATCTTCAGGCCGCCTAGAGGATGAAGAACCTTGGTCCTACAACTGTGTCTCTTGGGATGGACATTGTACGTGATTGTCTACGGTGGATACTATTGCTTCATCAGACACGTTACGCCCACGTTACATGAGAGCGGTTCATTGAAATCCTTGTTGCAGTTCCCACAGCCTCCACCTCCATGAAACCTGACGGACAAGATACTCTAAAGGTGGATGATCCAGTAGAGCTAGGGGAGACAGTGGCCGTCACCCTATACTTGCGCCTCACTGGCTCTCACATATACTTTGCCACTATCACACGATCTGACATCACCTTCGCCGTCAACCTCTTGCATAGCCTTTTTGGTGTTCTCAAGTGAGAACCATTAATGTAGCTGTGTGAGTGTTTTACTACGTGGTCTTTACACGGTACCTTGGGCTCTGCTTTCGACAACACTGTTCTTTGGTAGTCGACGACTACATAGATAGTGATTGGGTGTGGAGCCCTCATGAAAAGATTTGGATAAGGTATGTGTTCCGACAGGATGGCATTGTTGTGTTGTGACACAGTGGCAAGGAGGATTACATTGCACGTAGCTCGTTAGAGGTTGAGTATGTTGCACTTGGAGCTGGGGCTACAGGGCGGTGTGGCTATAGCATCTGTTTTGTGAGTTTCATCAGTCTCTACCTCGCATCATTTTATGCTATGAAAACAAGAGTGCTCTTGCCATTGCAGAGAAATCTGGTGTGTTTCATGCATGCACAAAGCACATTGCTATTCAGCATCACTTTGTGTGTGATGTTGTGGAACAAGAGGTGATTTGCATCATCTAGGTCAGCACAAACATGCAACAGGCTGACTTCATGACCAAGGCACTGGTGCACACAAAGCTAATGGTGGTCATTTCTTTTGTCGGGCTTTGCCTTTTACTAGAGTGTGGCTGAGATTGAGGTGTATGAGTATGGACTATTGAACATCTTGTGGTGCACCTGTGTTAGTTGTACACGTGTATGGACATACATACCATCGCGTCATAGGGGAGTGTTGTGATGTGAGTCGTCACCATCTCTGTATATAGCTTACAATAACCACTCCGCTGTGTCCATACTTATGCATATCCTTGATACGGAACCACCTAGGGGTGGAGCACAGATGGGTGATGGTTCCACCCACTAGTACCTGCCAGACAGCTCTCACAACGTCCGGGGTGCTTACTGGGATGCTCTATAGTTTTCTTTACATGCGCTGTAGTTTTCTCGATGGACTGGCTCTTGAGCCTGATTTGCATTTTCTGCAGTGCATGTCCACAAATCGATAGTGGACCTGTTCACGTTACCTGTCTTATAATCCAGCTCAAGATTCCGCATCTCTATGTTTAGACGGTATATCATTCGGATAACTGTGTGTAGAGTTATGTAACGAGTGAGCTCTCCAAATCCTGGATGAAAGTAGTTGTTGGTGATTGCAAAATGTTTTCCAAAGCTCACTTGAGGGGTTTTCCCTTGTGTGTCACTCTGGGGACAGTTGTCATGAACGACCCATGTAGGAAGACTTTATGTTTCAAGTTTCTATAGGCCCATTTCCATTTTAACCTTGGCCTCTTGTTCTGGGTCCAAAACAAGGGAGGTATTATCCCAAGCTCCTGAGTTTGCACAAGTTCTCCGATTTCAATACTTGCAGTTCTACCTAAATGAACTCGAGTTTCATGTCTCATGCATTGGCACAAAATCGTCACGTACGAGGAACGATCGTGAATTTACACCGACATCTCTCGTATGCTGCTCGCTCTCACTCTCACTCTCGCTCTAACCTTATCTCTTTTTTGCTCTTGTGAGCAAGGAGGGTGAGCGAGGGTGAGGACACGAGGCCACATGCCTCGACCCTTGTGGCCTTGCAACCTCCTTGCCACTGATCAAGCCACCAGCTTGATTGGCGGCAGTTGGCTCGCCGACGGTGTCAGAAAACGGCCCCCGGGTGGAGGAAGTTCCAACATGGCCCTAAAGGGTCTCCACTTGGTGTTCACGGCTTTCCGTTTTTGCGTGTGGGTTCTGAGTCGAAGCATGAGCTTTTTGGTCGCCTCACGCTATGTTTCTGGGAGTGGAAGACAGTTGTGAGACAGTCACTTTTGCAAAGGGAATAATGCAGTTTTGCATCAGGTTTAGGCCATGAAAATAATCTAAAAATCTGTAGGACTAGTCATGATTATCTCCAACGCACAAAACCGTGCGCAATTCGGATCACCGAAGCTCCCGCTAGGTCAGCCGAAGCGCAGCACCCCAAACCAGCTGCTCAGTCGGCGGTGCGTACCACGTCGCCCGCCGAGGCGCCCTCACACGTCAAGGACCCATTTACAAAAATGCCATTCATGAGGCGCAGATGTCCCTATGCGTAGTGGCGGTGCCCCTCATGCCTGTGGGGTCTGTTTTGATGAGTAAATCATCGAGTTTGGTGATGGGGATTGATGCGGTTTGAAATCTGTTCGCGGATCTGTCGTCAGAATTTTGACCAAGTCCCCGATTAACAAACTGTACTACTGAATCTTGGACTCAGAGCCAGTCCCTCAGCAACAAACTGCAATACTGAAATCTGGCGAATCATCCACCAGACGCCTCGGAAGCCTTCCAGAGCAAAATCCCCTGATGGAATTCTGTTACTGTTGATCTCTCACTGTACATATTCCCTCTATGGTGTGGTTGTGAATGCGGAGGGCATGCTGGTGTAGAGAGTGGAGACGGCGAACCATAACGACACGCGATCCCCCAACTCCACATGACTGGTCGCCTCCATCCTACTCGCATGGCCCATCTCCATCGCACCAGAGCTTGACGACATCACTTCATGCCCCATCTCTCCTGTTAAACCTATTTGTGTCTCACAGCTAGAAAGTGACATGTTATAGTTCTTGTGTTACGAAACCTACCTATGACCTGAAACTCGACATGTGTGTAGGCATATAGTGTTTTCCTTTTCCTAGGTTTAGGGATAGTTGTGTCAGGGCAGGGCGAGTCCCTGCTTGCTTGTATTTTGGGGCACCGAGGGCATTCGTCCTGGTTCGTGTGACAGGCCAGCGAGCCTTGCTCGCCGGCCGACGGGTGGAGCTTGACTAGCGAGCCCCACCCGTAACAGCTCTGTGAGTTGTTACTAGGCTGTTTCGACCTAGGATTTTCCATGGCTGTGCGTAAACCCAAGGCTAGCTCCCTCTATACTCAGCCGTTTTGCAAACCGTAAGTTGCATTGGGTTTGTGAGAAGTTCCTCATGGTATCAGGGCCATGTTAGACATGAAACAGTGGCCGATCTGATCAGTGACAAGCCAAAACGGGGGCGGCCGCGTGGCGTGCGACAGTAGACGACTGCCTCAACTGTAGGTTGTGCAAGTGTCTAGGTGCGTCGCTGTCACTCCCCTAGGCCGCACACATAGTGTGGAGGTGGCGAGAGAAGGGGGGGCAACAATAGAGGCAGAGAGGGACAAGGGAGAGAGGGCCCAAACGTCATCCCCACTCATCAGGGGTGACGGCGGGGTCTCCTGGCCCAGAGAGCAGCTGCGGAGGCCTAAGACGGCCTGGCAGGAGTCCTAAGACCAGAAGCGGTGGTTTCCAATCAAGCTTTGGGCTCACGGCAGAAATCTGGGCTCAAAGTGGGCCCGGCGAATTGCTGCCAAAGTTTTCTTCGACAGCAACACGAGGGCAGTAGAGCCCACACTGCCATTCTTGCTCTCCTCACGTCCGAAAGGCGCTATGAGCACAACAACATCTATGCCAGGAGGTGCCGGCGCCAATTCCGAAGCTGGTGTCGGTGCTGGTGCCGGCACTGCCTCAACGGGAATGATGTGGGAGGACTTGAGTAAGGTCATGTCCCATAAAGACTTGACGTCGCCGCCACTTGGCGTGTGTGACTTCCTGTCTTGGAAGGACGTCTTCCTTTCATGGGCGGCGGAAAACAGGCTTGAGGACTACTACCTCGCTCCGCCGCCCAATGAGACAGACACGCGGGTGCTCCTGCGCTCCCTTCAATGCACTGGTCCATGCACTCCCAGAGGACCAGTAGTACTTTATTCGTCACTTTTGCTTTGGCGGAAAAGGGGAGGATCCCATCAACCCACACAGCAGAGAGCCCCAACGCTACAAAGCGTGGCAGCACCTAACAACGCGAAGAGAGGAGCAGGGGATGGCCCTGGTCATTACCTTGTGTGACAAGCTCCGTAACCTTTGCCTGAATTCAGGTACACCTGTTGCTGACTAGTGGGATGCCGCCATGAACCTACGCCGGCGCATCCTCGGTCTTGGCGCCTCCTGCACCATCCTCGAGTGGCTGGACCCAGTCCTTCTGCATCTTGGAGAACCGTACAAGGATTTTCCATGCAGTCTCGTGCAGAAGTTGAAAGTTGCCGACATAGAGAACACTGACCTCACAGACGTGCTCAAGGAGCTGCGGAACTACAAAGACATCCTAAAAAGCGAGGCACACAAGGAGGAGGGTGGAGCAGCGAGTGCGTTCGTGCACCAGGGAGGAGGCACGCCTCCTCCTATGTACCACCACTCTGGTGGAAGAGGCTGAGGAGGACGGGGAGGCGGAGAAGGCCGAGGTGGACCAGGTGGTGGGGGACGAGGACGAGGTCAGGCAGCAGGGAACCAGACCTGCAACTACTGTGGACAGCCAGGCCACTACTGGCGCGCCTGTCCGTCCCTCCAGCGCATCATGACACCCAACATGCAGCAGACACGCCCAGCGGTGGGCTAGTCATCGACATCGCTCTCTCATCCCAGCCAGCAGCTGCACCCTCCAGCATGGATGACTCAGGCTGTGGCAGGACCTCGTGCACCTGCACCCTTTGGGGAGGCAACATTTGGTCCGCCACAGCCGTAGTCACCCGCATACCCATCATTTCCAGCTCCATCTCTACTCATGTACGAGGGGCTTGTCTTCACACCCCCATACGGAAAGGCACCCGCTCCTGTCCCAGCGTGGGCACAGAGGGTATACGTCGAGACGAGCGAGCCATAGCAGCCATTGGCACTCCCGTCAGGGTGGAAGACGCCCATGGAGATGTACCCACCTGAGACGACTGCCACCTCACAGCAGCCAGGTCAGCCAGGTCAGTTGGGGCACATGCATATCACCATTTTGCACGCACTGCCCATGCATGAATGGCTGTTTGATACAGCCGCATCGCACCATATGTCGCCGCATCGCCAGTTGTTTGTCACGTTGCATTCCACATCTGATATTGAGGGTGTTAAGACTGGATCTGGTGAAGTGCTGTCGGTTGAAGGTGTGGGAATTGTGGCTCTACAGGCACCAGGTGGTGTGTTATGGCTGACTGGTCTGCTGTACGTGCCTGCTGTCCGGGGGCCAGCTAGACCAACAAGTTAGCGTGTCTGCATAAACAACGTTGCATGCTCTTTGATGCGTCTGGCGCCTTGCTAGCTGACGGGCTGTTGCACACTGGCATGCTGTACAAACTAACTTTGTTTCCTTTTGTCCACTCACATGTGAAGCGACCCCAACTGCATGTCATCACCGACACGGATGCTGCACACACTGACCTCATCCATTGTAGAGTTGCACATTTCAACACAGAGACAGTCGCTGATCTACTGAAAAACAATCCCGCACACGGTCTACTACCCGGTAAGTCTCCTCATGGCCTCAAAGAAACCACTTCTCTTCAGTGTCACAAAGGGAAAGCACACAGACAGGTATTTCCCAGATCAGACAGTGTCACCACAAGACCCCTGGAACTAGTGCATGCAGACATCACCGGACCGATGCCGGTGCCATTACTCCAGTATGCATCACCCTGCGTGTTAACCCTCACTGATGACTACAGCCGCTTTCGGTGGGCATTCCTACAGAAAACCAAGGCAGACGCCCAGCGTGCAATTGCGGAATGGATTTCACTGGCCGAGAGACAGACAGGTTGTTCACTGTTGAGATTGCAAACTGACAGAGGAGGAGAGTTCCTTGGTACACTGATGACACAACTGAAAAATAGTGGAGTCAAGCATCAATCCAGAGGACCCTACACGCCACAACAAAATGGAGTGGCAGAGCGGTGGCACAGAACTCTTGGGGATGCACTGCACACTTTGCTGACTGAATCTGGACTGTCCTTTGGGTTCTGGAAAGAGGCTGTGAAGTACATCACCTGGATATGGAATCATGCTCCACAGGGTCCACTACCCATGTCTGTCACACCTTGCGAAAGGTGGTTCAAAGAGAGAGCTGACTTGCAACCTGCTAGGGTGTGGGGCACAGTGGCATGTGTCTGGTTTGCACCACCGCAATGAGAGCACAAACTGAGTCCACACGGCTGTTGGTGCGTATTTGTCGGGATGTCCCATGCCTCAAAGGCATGGCGGTTTTGGGACTCCACAAATCACTGCTATGTCGAGAGTCAAGATGCCTCCTTCTTGGAACACATGGCCTACAAGGTGTTTCGTACATTGCGGCATTCTCCCTCGCTGTCCTTGCATGAGCACTAGCCACAGTATGTAAGTGTGCTTGTGTTCACGTCCCCTCTATCGCACGAAGTGGGTCGGGTGGCTCGACCAGTGCAGGACAATGAATTGACCACCTCAGTGCCAAAATACTTATTGACATCCGCAGACCTGGCCAGCACAGAGTCTAGTGCCACCGAGGCACCGCTAGGTCTCAAGCCTTTGACCCCTCCTGTGGAGACAGAAAGCGCAACCACAACATCTCCCAAACCACCGCGACGTTCTCTGTGCGCTCTTCCAAGAGTTGACTACAAACAATTCTATCACACTGTCAGCACCACAACCAAGGATCACAGTATCACTGAACCACTGACCCTTACTGAGGCAAGGGGGCCCCAGGATGCCGCTGAGTGGGAAAAGGCGATGACAACTGAACTGAATGCACTGTTGGAACATGGAGTGTACGAGCTGGTACCCTTACCACCCGGCTGAAAGGTTATTGATTTCAAATGGGTATTCAGATTCAAAAATAATCTCAAGAGACACATTGAGAATTACAAGGCACATCTTGTGGCCAAAGGATTTCACCAAATCCCTGGACAATGTTTCACAAATACGTACGCTCCCGTGAGAAAACACGGGATGAGACGTGCTCTTCTGGCGGTGGCTGCACGCAATGATTGGGAAATCCACCAAATGGATGTCGAAAACACTTTTCTTAACGGACCATTGGAAGAAGAACTGCATGTAAAACAGCCAAGGGGATATGAGGAAGGAACTGATCGAGTGTGGCTTCTGCTGAAAGCTCTTCATGGCTGGAAGAAAGCGCCCCGGTGTTGGAACAAAGAGATCTGCCGCACCCTTGAGAACGGTGGATTCACACAGAGTGTTTGTGACCCTTCGCTGTTTCTTCGCTGGGATAAGGGACTACCTGTTGCCTTGCTGGTTTCCTTGAATGACCTGCTGATCCTGTCTGCATCACTCATGCTCATAGGACAGGTCAAAGCACTACTCACTGCCCACTACAAGATGATTGATCTAGGCGAGGCACAAAACGTCCTAGGCATGACCATCACACGTGGCCGTACAGCACGCACTCTCACACTTCATCAAGTTCGCTTTCTTGCTCATCTCACTGAACGGTTCCAACACCTGGTACAACACCTCCCACAACAGCACACCCCCATGAGTCCTGATGTTTACATGCACCTGTTGGATGCACGCACCACGGACTATGGACCTGACTCGGACCCCACACTCTACAGACAGATCACAGGCAGTCTCTCATACCTTGCCTCCACAACACGTCTTGACATCGCATGCGCAGTCAATGTCCTCGCCCAGTTCAACCAGCAACCACGGAGCTCACACCAGAAAGCACTGCTGAAACTGCTGCTGTATGTGCTGGACACAGCTGCACTTGGTCTGGTGTTCGTCCCGGGCACAGGTCCAGTTCTGGATGGGTATTGTAACAGTGACTACGCGCGTGATCGTGCAGCTCGCAGTCGGGGCAGTTATGTCTTCCGTGTATAGGAAACTGCTGTATCTTGATGCAGCACCAAACAGTCATGCATGGCGTGCAGCTTGGCTGAGGTTAAGTACATGGCGCTGAGTGAAGCAGCATGTGAAGGCATCTGACTTGCGCGCTTGCCTGAAGATCTGGGTGTGCACACACCTGCTGTACCTGTGCATAGCGACAGTGCAGCTGCACGCCACATTGCCGCGAATGATGGTGTTTTGCATCCATGCACATGCATATCAGTGTTGACCACCACTTTCTCCGCGAGGCAGTGGAGGCTGGAACGGTGGAGGTACGTGCCATCAGAGGACAGGCACAACTTGCAGATTTTCTTACCAAGGCTCTCTCATCTTCTTCCCTTCTGCTTCAACTACAACACCTTGGTTGTATGCCTGCTGCACTCCCGTCCAAGGGGGCATGTTAATCCCTCACTATACATGTTCCCTCTATGGTGTGGTCGTGAATGCGCAGGGCATGCTGGTGCAGAGAGTGGAGGCGACACACTGTGACGGCACGCGATCCCCCAGCTCCGCACAAGTGGTCGCCTCCATCCTGCTCGCATGGCCCATCTCCATCGCACGAGAGCTTGACGGCGTCACTTCATGCCCCATCTCTCCTGCTAAACCTATTTGTGGCTCACGGCTAGAAAGTGACATATTATAGGTATAGTGTTACGAAACCTACCTGTGACCTGGAACTCGACATGTGGGTAGGCATAGAGTGCGTTCCTTTTCCTAGGTTAAGGGATAGTTGTGTCAGGGCAGGGCGAGTCCTTGCTTGCTTGTTTTTTGGGGCGCTGAGGGCATTTTCCCCAGTTTGCGTGATAGGCCGGCGAGCCTCACTTGCCAGCCAACGGGTGGAGCTCGACTAGCGAGCCCCACTAGTAACAGCTCTGTGAACTGTTACTAGCCTGTTTCGACCTTTTCCATGGCTGTGCGTAAACCCAAGGCAAGCTCCCTCAATACTCAACCGTTTTGCAAGCCCCAAGTTGCATTGGGTTCCTGAGAAATCCCTCAGTTGCTCATTCTGGTCGATTATTCACCGGCAGTCGAACTGCGGCTGGCTCTTAGAACCACCGCGCATACGCCAACTCTGGAAGCCCATTTCTCCCTCTTTACTTGTTCGATTCCGGTGAAACAACTTCCACCGGATTCAGCAACTTCTTAGCTTTCCAGGGCAATCCTCTATTTAGAATCCAAATAGTCATTGAGCCGCTAGATCCAACTGCGAGGATTTTTTCTCTCTCTGGCGGTTCGCCGCCGCACTTGGACATAGAAAGGGGCAAATCTTCAACAAGCAGGTGGCCAGCCGGTCACCTGACTGACCGCCGGTGACCTAGTTGGCCGGTAGCCAATAGGCTGGCCACCGGCCAACCCTCGCAATAGCGAGGGGTGGTTGCAAGCCACCCCATTGCCATCGCGAGGTAGGAGGGCCGAATCGGCCCTCCCGCTGCATTCCTCCCCACTTTTTATGAACTGTCCCTGTTTGTGACCAACAAAGTGAGAGTGCCAAACATTGAGTTTTCAACATTGTGAAAGAAAACTAACAATTTCAATCACAAGAAAAACATGAACATGTGCATGGCACCTGGACCTAAGTTGTAGTTTTTCAGTTAGCACAATTAGCGGCCTCTCCATTTTAGGCTGGAGAACAACCATGTTAGGTGTCCCCAACCTCCTATGGTTTTCCATGGATGCCATCCAGCAGAAATGTTCACTATTGCCACATTTAGGTGGTGCTTCCTGCCATGTGTCGATCTGTGCAAGATGCTAGCTCACTCAAGTACTCATTGACCACGCCCGTGGGTAAACGAGATTCGGGCTCCCATGAGTTATGTTCAGGTCCACAACCGGCTTGATGAACAAGGTATTCCCTAACAACCTGCGACCGGAGTTGACGCTCTCGGTGCTGGACTGGGTGAAGGACCTTGTGTTGGTCCTCGGCAGCAAGGACTGCCGGTGGTGGCTGAATGGTTCTCTCTACCGTGTATGGAGCCATCAGATTCACATGAAACACGTCATGATTCTTCATATTCGGATGAAGCAACAATCGTTATGCCAATGGCCCGATGCGTGAAATGATGGGAAATGACCCAATCCGGTTCGGAAGATTTTTTTACATTCCTGGCAACTTCAGCCGAAGGTTCTTAGTGCTCATCAGCACCTTGTTGTCAATGTCAAATGAGACCTTACGGCAACTTTTGTGAGTACATGCCTTTTTTTTGTTACCAAGAAGCATGAAGGTGATCCTTCGCCTCTTGTAACAAGGGGTGTATGTACTAAGAAAAGTCTTGAGCTCAAGGAATTTGTCCTCTTGTTCTCCAACTCTTCACCAATAAAGAATGCACCACTAGATACCGACCACTGTTCAACACAAATGGTGTGTATGATGTGGAATCGTTCACCACGTTGTTCACTGTAAACTGTGCTTGTGCGAGGAATTCATCTATCATTCGTGGCAGGGTCCACATACATGGAAAGCATTTGTCCCAGGGTGCAATTCATATGTTGTGTTTTTCCGTTGGTTAGTCACTCACTGTCAAATTACTCGTGCATCATTTGCCAAATTTTGCTTACCATTTTTTCTATCTCGATCGAAGATGATGCACAACAGCAAGCCATGGCAATTCACAACACCTTAAAAGAAAAGACGTGTGGTATCCTTTGTCTTCACATCAGTGGTTGTAGGAGTTAAGAGTTTCATCTTCATAAGGAGATCCACAGCTACTAGTTTTGCCGTTTCGGAAAGACCAACAATGAAGTCAATGTTGACACAATCCCATAGGGTTCTAGGGATGGGAAGCTGTTGGAGGATTCTAATAGGCTATTTTTTCTAGCTTTATTCCAAAGACATGGGTTTTATGTTATGAAATACTTACAGACATTGACACTACATCTAGGCCACCAATAGTGGTTCGAGAGTGCATGTCCGATCTTTCGAGGTCCCACATGACCTGCAACCAACGGGTCTTGAAACTGGGAGAAAAAAATCACTCAAATGTCTCCCGAGTTTGGCAGAACGACTTGTTCTCTGTGCCAATAAAATTCCTCGGCCTCCACCAATCCATCCAGATTCTGATAGTCTTGAAACCAAAAATCGCACAATATCTCATCCATATTCTGTTCACAAAGGTGTTATAGTGCTTAATCTCTTGAATTGGTTGTCGCTGGGGTGTAGGAGTGTTTGGTGTTGGCATTATAGCTATCATAATGGCCATAAAACACCCACTGATCTTGGTGGTTGATTTTGCTTCCACGCTTGTCCTCTTGACAAGTTTGTTGCATTTGGCAAAACACCAATGGGTTGTATTCGGTCACAAGTGTCAGTCTCCCTCAACACCCTCGAGGTAGCAATGCTATATCTTGAAAGAGTGTACCCCCGCAAGGATCTCTTGATCCTCCGTCGTGTGTCGTTTCTCCGTGGAGATGAGTTTCCGGCTCTGATATGCAACAAGGTGACCATTATGCTCCAAGTCCTCCTACCGATACATCACATTGCACCTCCCACAGTTGCAATAGCTAAGACGAGAGTTATGGATAGACTTTGAGAAAATTTTCCTCACAATCAGATGTCCATTCCCAATGCACATATTTTCACGTGAGCCTATATAGCAGCGCTACCAAGGTCGAATACCCTTTCATTGACCGTGAAAATAGTCTACAAGACCAAAGAAAGACTGAATCTGCTCAACATTTTTTGGGTGCAGCCAATCCACCGCGGCTTGGACCTTTTGTAGGTTGTCACGAATACAGTCATTCCCAAGTACGTGTCCACGGTATTCTACCTCATCTTGTGTAAACTTGCACTTGCTTACATTTGAATAGAATTTCTGTTCCTAAAGGATTGTGAGGATGTTGCACAGATTTTCTATGTGTTCTTCCATTCATTTGGAGAAAACCATGATGTTGTCCAAGTAAACCAAATGAAACCGCCCGAGTTGCTTGGTGAACATTCGGTTCATTTCTCCTTGGAAGGTTACCGGTACTATCTGTGTTCAAAACGCTTCTTTGAGCACCCTTTTTTTCTGTGATACAGATGTGGTGGTAGTATTCTATATGCGTTCAAAACGTTGTTCAACCAACTCCAAGTCTATGGAAATACTTTTCGTTGGTGGAACTGGTCCTCAATTGACAGTAAAGGGCATTGATTTTTCACCTCCTGCTTGTTCAACGCCCGGTATTCTACGCACATGCATAGACCACCATCCTTTTTGCTCACAAAAATAATGGGCATACTATACGACGACCTACTTGGCTTAATCTATCCTTTTGCAAGGTATCTTTTGATTTGGCAGTTGGCCTCTCGTCTTTTTGTCGACTAAGGAAATACATATGAATGAACGGAGGAATATCCTCTGGTTGAAACAAAATTGTGTGGCCCATGTGCCGTTCTGGTTGAAGCCCAGCCATTGGATCTTGGAATACATCCAAGAATTTTGCCGACAGAGACTTGATCTCTTGTGTCATGTCTTCTTTCATCTCATCCTCCTCTTTTCCGAGCTAAGCCAAGACGTATTGACAACATTGTCGAATATGTATCTTGGCCTACATCAAAGGCAAGCTAGCATGGACTTTAAGCCGCGTCAATGACAACTCCATACTTTGAAACAACATAAAGCAATGCTATCTCTTTTTAACGATCAAGCACTTTGATTCCAAGTACATCAGAGCCTTGTTTTTGTGAAGCCAAGAATCGCCTACCACTACGACGAACAAGTCAAGAAGGTTTAATACATTCAATGTGACACTCAGTGTGTACCATTGAGTGCAAATCTTTGTCTTAAGATACCAATCACGGGTACCTTACTGTTGTCACCGATGAAAACTGTGCCACTCGATGGCTTGTACTTCAAGCAAACCTCCAGTTTCTGCCACTATGTTCACGGGAGCACCAGCTAGGTCTCCTTTGAACTGTATCTTCATGTTACCTCCATTCTTCCAAGTGAACAAGCTCGACAACAACAAGCTGAGTTTGTGATAAACACACAATATGTGTGGCGGGTGCTGCAACTCCTACAATTCACCCACTCCATTCCACATCTTGTGTACACGTGTCAGTCTAGCTAGCACCTTCTAATCTTTAAATATGGTTGGGTTGACCAAAGGCATCATGAACATAATTGAACTCACCGCTTTGAGGGCTATTACTTCAATTCCTCCATCATACATCTATTGTACAATCGTTGGTGCCACCACCACTAGGCATGTTTGATTCTGCATCTCATCCAGAGATGCAATTTTTTGTGGGCAGTATCAGTCAACAAGTGTCGACTCAGGTTCAATAAGAGAGAAAAAAACAACACAAAAGATTAAACTCATCAAAAAACTCAAATTGTTTAACATCCTCGTCTGCAAAACATGAATCCACACTTGTGATCCATTTTCACCCCTAAGTGGTCCCCACTAATGTCACTCAGGGATGGAGAAAACCCGTACCATGACCTTGTCTTTCTTCATGGTCGGGCCCATTGCCGCAATTGTAGCCCTGTCCATGACCCTATCCACGGCCTCCTGATGCACAATCCCCATGAGTTGTCGCTGTTGTGGCTAGTTTTGCAGCCTCTTTTCCACCACCAGTAGCCTCAGGGTAATGAATTGGCCCGGCTGCATGCAGTTATGGCATAGTCCATCGCAGAAGGTTGTGTTGTGACCCTCGCGTGCCACCTGCAGCTTGTCATTGTCATGGCTGCGCTTGTGGTTTGGGGCCTTGTGTCCACCTGTCTTCCTCAATGGAGGTTTTACAGGATGCATGCTCTTGGCCCTGCCCTACTTTTTGACTACCTTTCCAGTACCTGTAGTGTTCATGCGCATGCTACGGCCTTGCTATACACGCGTGTTCGGTCGTGCATCCGCAGAGTACTTTGGGTTCACATAATACACTTTACTCATGTAGCTACGCAACAACCTCCAGCTTTTCCAAGCCTGACCCATTGCCATTGTGGTGGTCTTGTCCTTGAGCTTCTCGCTCGAAAGACTCGCACGCAAGTACTCAAGTAGTAGGCACTCTGGGTACTTGCAGGTGTACGTTCCATCGCCTTCACTGAAGCTTTTGGCTTCCTCTACAAGTGTGGTAAATTTACTCAAGTAATCCTCAAGAGAACTACCCATCTTCTTGACGTCATTGATCTTGTGGAAGATGTGCTATGCCTCCTCATGTTACGTATACTTCTTGTGCATGATCGTGTAGAAAGCCTCCCACAGTATAGGCTGCCATTCAAGGTGTGATTGTTGCAAGTCCCACTTGACCACTTACTTGAAGGGCTTGTCCTCAAGTCCCATAGTGGCAGGGTTGTCCCATTGACTGAGTGATTTCTTGTGGACACGCAAAACGTGCTCCATGTGACTCAGCCAATCGGTCAGATTCATGACCTTCTGGAAGATCTCCACATTGTGGAGGAACAACGTGTTCATGACCGGCCCTGAATTCATCAAGGTAGGCAATTCCTTGCTGTCACTCGCCGTGGCATCAGCACCTGGGGCATTTTTCAATTGCTGCTACATCTGCTTCAACCACACTGCGTGCCACACACGATTGCTTTGCAATTTGCCACGACACACTGGTGCCCCACACCCAAAACACATGACCACCGCGACTGCGAGCCGTACGATCACAGGCATAGTCACTGTCATTGTACTCGTCAAGTCCAGCTGTGTCCAACACATAATGCAACAGCTTGAGTAGTGCTTTGTGATGTGTGTTGCGTGGCTGCTGGCCAGACTGAGCCAAGACGTTGACTGCACAGGATATCTCAGGTCGCATTGTGGATGCAAGGTAGGAGAGGCTGTCAGTGATCTGTCGGTACAGTGTAGGGTCAGTGTCACATCCATAGTCAGTAGTGTGTACATCCAACAGGTGTGCATAGACATCAGGAATCATGGGGGAATGTTGTGCTGGGAGATGGTGTACGAGATGTTGAAACCGGGCAGTGAGATGGACAATGAACCGTCCTTGATGCAAAGTGAGTGTCCTTGCCTTTCTGTCCCTAACGATGGTCATGCCAAGGAAACTCTGTGCCTCACCTAAGTCTGTCATGAGATAGTGTGCTATGAGGAGTGCTTTGGTATATGCAATGAGAGTGAGTGAGGGGGGCAGGATGAGAAGATCATCCACATACACCAACAGAGCATCTGGCACGTTGCCCTCCCATCACAAGAAGAGAGACGGGTCGTAGAGACTTTGTATGAATCCACCACTCTCCAGAGTACGTCGAATCTCTCTATTCCAGCACCGTGGTGCTTTCTTCAGGCCATACAGGGCTTTCAACAAGAACCATGCCCGGTCTGTCCCATCCTCAAATCCTTCCGGCTGTTTCACGTACAATTCCTCCTCCAGAGGACCATTAAGGAATGCGTTCTTAACGTCCATTTGATGAATGTCCCAGTCCTCACTGGCCGCAATGGCCAACAGCACACGACTGGATCCGTACTTGCCAACAGGCACGTAGGTATCTGAATTCCTGTCCTGGTATCTGGTGAAACCCCTTAGCTACCAGTCGGGCTTTGTACTTCTCAATGATACCCTTCAGGTTGTGTTTCAGCTTGGACACCCATTTGACATCCATGGCTTTCCTTCCTGAGGCAAGGGCACCAGATTGTACACTCCATGCTCTAGTAGAGTGTTTAGCTCAGCACACATGGCTTTCTCCCAAGCTGCTGCATCTGGCCACCCCCTTGCCTCTGTGAGTGTCAATGGTTCTATCTGTGGGATGTCCTCATTGTTGACTCCGATGGTGTGATAGAACTGTCTGTAATTGATGCGTGGCAAGGAACGAAGGGACCGCCATGCTGGTTCTGGCGAGGGTGTGGAAGCAACCTCGGTATCCCGGTGTGTGCCCGTGGGATTCAGTCCTGGTGGGGGAGTCAACACACCAGAACTTGATCTGCTGGCAAGATCTGCGGGTGTGAGCAGATCTCTAGGCACAGGTGAGCCAGTGTCAGCTCCATGGGCCATCCGTTTGCTGGGTCCTTGTGTCATGCTAGAGACAAACACAGGGACACTGACGTATGTAGGGTAGTGCTCAGAAGTAGGCATGGATGGAGCATGCCTCAGCGTGTGGAACTCCTTGTAGGGCAAATGCTCTGAGAAGGAAGCATCGCAAATTTCCAAGAAGGAGCGGTTTATCGGGTCCCAAAACCGCCACGCTTTTGATGCATGAGAGACCCCAACAAAGACACACCACCGTCCACGTGGACTGAGTATTCTCTCACGTTGTGGGTGTGAGAACCATACACAGGCCATCGTTCCCCACACTCGAGCTTGCCTTAAATGGGCCTTCTCCTTGAACCAGCATTCCCAGGGTATCACTGTTTTGGGCAGTGAACCTTGGGTACGTGATTCCATAGCCAGGTGATGTTGACATGGTGTGCCCCTTGCCATGAGTGCCGTTGAGTGTACTCCCTGGTTCGACCACTGAGGAGTGGTCGAAAACCTGATCTGACTTTAGATTTGGATTCCTCAGATTTTTTCTATGCAGTATCGAGCTTTGAATGGCTCGATTTGAGTGAGTATTCAGAAAGTTAGCCTAGCCTGAAATTCAGGTGTTTGGGGGGGTGGAATCTGGTACCCGCCATGGATGGCAGGATAATCCACCACCAGTGATCTGAGTTCGTCTCCAACGACCCCCAAATGCACCAGGGCCATATTGGAAGCAACCAGAAGACTCTCCTTGACCAGGGTGAACTTCTCCTTGACTTCTGGGCGAGGAAAGGCGCTTCGACGGGTCGTCGTTGAAGCGCCTCCCGTTGCCTGGCTTGCAAGGCAAGCTGGGCGGCTCCACCAAGGGTTACTTCGACGGCCGTAGGAGGGGCTCTACTGCTCTGTTTTGGGCGTGCTTGGATGCGTTGGAAAGCTTAGATCACAGGCTATAAGTATCTGATGTAATCTCACTATGCTTACTAACAAAAACGTGTTTTGATTCAGATCTACTGAATGCGACGTGTTCTGCCCACTCACATCCGTGATCCTTGTACTCAACACTCTTCACCATTAGTGTCCATTGGCTGCCCAAACACTGGTAGCGTGCTTCAGTGAGAGCTAGGCATCCTTGAGGGTGCCTCCACATCCACTAGAGCCAACAAAGGGTTATGGGCCTACGTGCCTAGAAGGACCCTAGCTCCTACAACTTTCACGCTACCGTCGCGCGCCATGGCAACGACCGAGCAAGAGAGCATTGGCGCCGTCTCCAAGTTTGATGGGAATGGATTCCCTTGTGGAAGTGGCAAATTGAGGTCTACCTCGATGACAAAGGCCTACTTGAGCTGGTCAACGGTAAAGAGACTGCCCCTCCGGATACTGCGATGCCGAAGGAAGTGGAGAAGTACAAGAAGTGCAACAAGAAGGCGCTAGCTTTGTTGGTGTTAGCGCTAGCCCCGCCGCAGCGCGTACTGATTCAAGGATGCACAGAGGCCACGGAGGCCTGGAAGAAGCTCTGCACCATCTACCAGTCCACCAACCTTGCTTACCAGCTCTTTGTCTTCAAGAGGCTTGTCACACTCCAAGCCAACGAAGGCGACGATATCATGGAGATCCTGCAGCAGATCGAGTCCCTCCCTGCCGAGTGTGTAGCCACCGGATGGAAGGTTGACCCTCAGCTGCAAGCCATGATCCTCCTCCTGGCCTTGCCGGACAGTTGGAGTCCAATGATCACCGTCGTAGGCGGCTGGTCCGCCAATGAGCTGAAGTACCCGAAGGTGGCTGAGTACGTCCGCAATGAATGGATGCGACGTGATGGGAGAGAGAGCGGGACAACGCAAGCTCTCCCTATGCCGTCCGCCCTCAAGGTGGAGGGGGAGGCAAGAAGGGGAAGGGTGCCAAGCAGGGCACCAAGAAAGATGACAACAAGGGGGAGTGCTACAACTGTGGCAAACAAGGCCACTATGCACGCAACCGCCCCAACAAGAAGTTGCACCAGCCTGGGAAGGGCGGGAAGAAGGACACCCAAGCCATGATGGCCAGGGAGTCTACCAACTTGACGGATCTGGAAGTCACGGTGATCGACTCCGGATCAGGCCGCCACACACAATGCTACCGGGCTGCATTCGTCACCTACGGTGCCAGCGAGCGGTGCATGACAGTGGCCAATGGCAAAACAGAGTTGGCCGCGGGCGAAGGCAATGTTCGCATTGAGTCGGTGGTGAGCGGGAAAGTCATTCCGTGCACCATCTACGACGTGCTCCACATGCCCAACTTTGGGACAAATCTGCTCTCCGTGAGCTGCCTTACTGACAAGGGGCTCGAGGTACTCTTCAACAGGAAAGAGGCTATAATCCAGAAGGAGGGGGATGGCGAGGTGATTGCGCGTGGCAAGAGGGAGGAGGACCTATACCTTCTTTGTACAAAAGTTCGTGCCGATGCGGCCAGGACCAATGCCCTCAACCTCGTGACGAAGGATGAAAGAAACCTGGACCTATGGCACCGCCGCCTATGTCACATCGCTCCCTCAACTGTGAGGGACATGGCGAAGAAAGAAGTGGTGCGGGGTCTTGAGATCAAGAGCCTCGACGCAACCAAGAATGCCGTGTGCGAGTCGTGCGTAGTCGGCAAGGCGACACGGCAGCCGTTTGACGGCAAAGAGACGCGTGCATCGGCCAAGTTGGAGGTGGTGCACACGGATGTGTGCGGACCGATCGAGCCCTCCATTGGTGGAGCGTGCTACTTCGTCACCTTCATCAACGATCACAGCCGTAAGCTCTACCTCTACATCATCAAGAGGAAGAGTGATGTCCTGACATGTATGCAGGAGTTTGTTGTGGTAGTGGAGCGGCAAACGGGTTTGAAGATGAAGGCGTTCCGAAACGACAACGGCGGCGAGTACGAGGGCTGCTCGGCATGGATGAAGAGCAAGGGGATTGCGTGGCATAAAACTACGCCACACTCTCCGCAGCAGAATGGCGTCGCCAAGAGGGCAAACCGCACCATCCTCAACATGGTCCGGTCCATGTTGAGGGATGCCGGCCTCGCGCAGCGGTACTGGGGCGAGGCGGCACGGACAGCGGCGTACATCATGAACCTGACGCCGACGAAGCCGCCAAAAGACGTGGAGTCCAAGGTGTGGAAGACGCCACAAGAAGTGTGGAGCGGGAGGAAGCCAACTGTTGAAAATTGCCCCTCCGCATGCCCAAGTGCGGCGCCGGGAGGCGCCGACGAGCCGCCAGAAAAGTGGAAACGCCGCTCCGACGGATCTGGTGACTTGAAGATTGCTCAGATCCTAAAATGGAGGATTGCCCCATAAATTTGACAAGTTGCCAAATCCAGTGGAAGTTGTTTCGCTGGAATCAGAAAAGTATCGAGGGAGATATGGTCTTCCAAAGTTGGGGTGTGCGCAGCGGCTTTGGGAGCCGGCTGCGACTCGAAATCCGGTCGATAATCGACCGGACCGAGTAACAAAGATACCATCTGGAGAAATTGCTCCGATAGGCCTGCCGAGGCGTCCGGTGGATGATCCGCCTGATCAGGTGGATCATCCACCGGATCCAGTAGTGCAGGTTGTTACTGAGGGCCTTCGCCAAAATCGTGGCTCGACGTCCGAAACTCAGTAGTACGTTTTGTTACTCGGGGACTTGGTCAGAATTCTGACTGCAGGTCCGCGGACAGGTTTCGAACCTCGTCACACCCCATCACCAAACTCGACCCAAAAGTGGGTAGGGTGCGTGAAAACAGTGCAGGAGACCCCTACACCACGTGCAAGAGGATCTGCGCCTTGGGAAAGGCGCTTCGCACATGAAGGAAGGCGCCACGGCGTGTGTGCACCATGGAGGCGTTAGGCGTTTCTGTGGTGGGTGAAACCTGCGCTTTGGCAAGCATAACTTGGCCTATGCTTGGCCAAATTGCGCGCAGTTTTGTGCGTTGGAGAGCTCATGACTAGCCCTATAAATGTTTTTATCATGTCCATGCTCAAAAACTAACGCAAAACGACGTTATTCCCTTTGCAAACTGACTATCTCTAAATTCCTACTCACACAACGTGAGGCGACCAAAAAGCTCACGCTCAGTCTCGGATTCGCCCAAAACAGTAGACGTGAACCAATAGAGTCTATCAGACCAACGTCGGGACCGCATCCACGTGGATTCCATCCTGACACCAGCTGTGGCACACCTTCGTACGTTTGGTTGTGTTGTACATGCTGTTGTGCAGGCACGCTAGGGGCGGGGCAAGCTGGATCCGCGGACTCGCCGGTGCATCTTCGTCGGGTACGAGAGTGGGAGCAAGGCGTACCGGCTCTTCGACCCGCAGAGGTAGCAGATTGTGAAGATTCATGACATCACGTTCAACGAGGACAGCCGTTGGACGGACAAGGACGCGGATCTCTCCAAGCGGGGGGAGTGGCTGCCACTCCTCGAGGGGGAGACGCCGGAGGACGAAAAAGAGGGTGACGTCCGTGCGGCTCCAACCAACGAGAACCATCCGAGGGATGGGGAAGCGGCTGATTTGTATTCAGCCAAGTCGGAAAATGAGTCCGAAGTGCCGGCAGCAGTGGAGCTGAACGAGGAGGCAAGGAGTAATCCCGCATCTCCACAGTCCTCAAGAGAGGGGGAGCAGTCCAGCAGTGGGAGAGGCACCGCGAGAGGGCAGCAGCAGCAGCAGCCCCAACACTAGCAGCCCTGAAGAAGCAGACGTGCAAGGAGGACTTCAAAACGGTACAATGCCGCCCAGGGCACCTGGACTGGGTTTGCTCGAGGGTTCTTTACGCAAGAGGAGCCCGAGACCGTCAAGGAGGCGTTGCAGCAAAAGGATGGGGCTGAGTGGGAGGGAGCCATAAAATCTGAGCTCGCCTCCCATGAAGAGAACGGCACTTAGCAGCTGATCGACAGGCCAGAGGGCGCGAGAATCATCGGCTCCAAGTGGGTCTTCAAGAAGAAGCTCACCAAGGAGGGGAAGGTGGAGCGGTACAAGGCGCGGCTAGTTGCGAAGGGGTACGCCCAACGGAAGGGTGAACACTACAAAGAAACCTTCGCACCGGTGGCAAAGTTTGCCTCTATCGGCTCCATCCTCTCGGTGGCGACGGCGCGTGACTATGAAGTCCACCAAATGGATGTAAATACTGCATTCCTCAACAGCAACCTGGACAAGGAGGTCCTCATGGAGGTGCCGGAGGGGGTGGACGCGCTGCCCGGGAAGGTGTGCCGACTTTGCAAGGTGCTCTATGGACTAAAGCATGCGCCACTCATGTGGTACCTGAAAATGGACGGCTTTATGGCCGAGCTTGGCTTCAAGCGCTGCGAAGCGGATCAGAGCGCGTACGTGCGGAAGCAGCCGGGGTTGCACCAGATTGTGGTCCTTTACGTGGATGATCTTATCCTCGTGTCATCAGACATGGAGGAGTTGGTGAACCTGAAGCGGCAGCTGGGCGGTCAGTTCAAAATGACGAACATGGGCGAGCTCGAGTACTACCTCGGCGTCGCCATCAAGAGATACCGCAAGGCACGCACGCTGGAGATGGGGCAGGCAAAGTACATACAAGAGGTGCTCTGCCACAAAAACATGCAGGAGTGCAACCCCATCGGCGTACCCATGACCACCACATGCGATTTGAGCTCGAGCATGGTCCCTAGCACGGACGAGGAGAAGGAGGAGATGGCAGGTGTGCCATACCAGTCCACAGTGGGGAGCATCATGTACACCATGGTGGCAACGCGGCCCGACGTGGCCTTTGTGGAGGGCCAAGTGAGCCGCTACGTTGCTGACCCCGGGCCGCTGCATTGGCAACCGGTGAAGCGGATCCTCCGCTATCTCAAGGCGACAAAACAGTCGTGGCTCGTGTTTGGAGGGGGAGCGCGTGACGACTCCCTCAAGTTGATCGGCTACTCGGATGCCGACTGGGCTGGTGATGTGGATGACAGAAAATCAACGTTGGGGTACGTGTTTGTGCTTGGTGGTGCAGCAGTTTCATGGACAAGCAGGAAGCAAGACTGTTTTGCACTGTCCAGCACCGAAGCGGAGTACATCGCGCTCGCGGAAGCCACAAAGGAGGCGGTGTGGCTGCGCCGGCTGCTAAATGAGATCGGCGTGCCGCAAAGGAAGCCGACGGTACTCAATGTGGACAACATGAGTGCCATCAGCCTGACCCAGAACCGGGTGCTGCACAGGAGGACCAAGCACATTGAGATCCGATATCATTACGCGCGGGACTTGGTGGAGAAGGGAGATGCGGCTATTGTGCATTGTGGCACTAAGCGCATGCTCGCCGACGCCATGACCAAGGCACAGCCCAAGGACAGGCATGACGCGAGCTGCATGGAGCTTGGTCTGCGCTGTGAATTTTAAAATGCTACAGGTTCCAAGGACAGGGCATCAAGGCTGCGGTGCAAGGGGGAGATTGTTGACATGGTGTGCCCCTTGCCATGAGTGTCGTTGAGTGTACTCCCTGGTTCGACCACTGAGGAGTGGTCAAACACCTGATCTGACTTTAGATTTGGATTCCTTAGACTTTTTCTATGCCGTATCGATCTTTGAATGGCTCGATTTGAGTGAGTATTCAGAAAGTTAGCCTAGCCCGAAATTCAGGTGTTTGGGGGGTGGAATCTGGTACCCGCCATGGGTGGTGGGATAATCCACCACCAGTGATCTGAGTTTGTCTCCAACGACCCCCAAATGCACCAGGGCCATATTGGAAGCAACCAGAAGACTCTCCTTGACCATGGTGAACTTCTCCTTGACTTCTGGGCGAGGAAAGGCGCTTCGACGGGTCATCGTTGAAGCGCCTCCCGTTGCCTAGCTTGCAAGGCAAGCTGGGCGGCTCCACCAAGGGTTACTTCGACGGCCGTAGGAGGGGCTCTACTGCTCTGTTTTGGGTGTGCTTGGATGCGATTGAAAGCTTAGATCACAGGCTATAAGTATCTGATGTAATCTCACTACGCAAAATAACAAAAACGTGTTTTGATTCAGATCTACTGAATGCGATGTGTTCTACCCACTCACATCTGTGATCCTTGTGTTCCACACTCTTCACCATTGGTGTCCATTGGCTGCCCAAACACTGGTAGCGTGCTTCAGTGAGATCTAGGCATCCTTGAGGGTGCCTCCACACCCACTAGAGCCAACAAGTGACCTGTTTGACTGCTTTTTCCCAAAAACCAAATGGTAAACCTGATTCAGTGAGCATTTTCATTAGCGCATCACCCAGTATTCGGTGCCACCTTTCTGCCACACTTTTTTGTTGTGGTGTGTCAGGGGTGGTGGTCTGATGTTCGATACCTTTAGCCTTAAGCTCAGCAGTCAGGGTCCCAAAGAATTCCCCTCCTCTGTCTGTTTGCAGTGTTAGGAGCTTGCATCATGTTTGCCACCCAGCGAGGGCTATCCACTCAATAATAACCCTCTGGGCATCACCCTTTGATTTCAACAGAAAGGCCCACCGAAAGCGGCTGTAGTCATCTGTGAGCATCAAAACATACAAAGTCCCATATTGGAGGGAAGGCACGAGCATAGGTCGAGCAAGATCTGCATGTACCAATACAAGTGGAGAAGTGGTTTCCCTTATGGACTTAGGAAAAGTCTGTCGGTGTGCCTTCACCTCATGAAACTCTAGACAAGTGCCTTCCTTGAGGCCATGAGCACAGTCCGTGGACAAGAGACCATGTGCAGGGACATGCTTTAACATGTCTATGACAGAATCAGTGTTGATGTGCGCCAACCGGCGGTGGATGAGGTCTGTGTGCTTTGCATCTGTGGCTGTCACAGTGTGCACTTGCGGTCGAGATGAATGTGTGTGCACAAGAGGAAAGAGTGTGAGACGGTAGAGCATGTCAATGTGCAATGGCCCATCAGCCAGCAAGGCACCAGCAGCATCAAAGAGCATACATCGCTGCTTTTGCATTAGAGTAGACATGTTTGCTTACTTGTCTAGCTGCCCCTCGGACAATAGATTGACTTTCAGCCAAGGCATGTAAAGCACACCATTCAGCCACAACACTCCCCCTGGTGCCTGTAGAGCAATAGTGCCCACCCCCTTAACCTTCAAGATCTCGCTTGACCCAGTTTTCACCCCATCCACATCATGCACAGCATGCAAGGCAGCAAATAGCTGACGATGTGAGGACATATGATGCGATGCAGCAATGTCAAACAGCCATTCATGCATGGGAAGGGCATGGCTCGTGGTGACGTGGGTGTGCCCTAGCCGCTGACCTAACGGCTGTGGCAGTGGCATAGCAGTTGCCTCAGGTAGCTTGGGCTCCATGGGAACTGCCCAGCCAAACCCGAGTGGAGGCACCATGGACTGCTGAGGCTTGATCGTCTCTGCGTAGACATGTTGCACCCACGCCGGCACGGGCGTGGGGACGCTCACATTCTACGGGACGTAGTAGGGACCCTGGTGCGCAGGTGGTCCAATGACGGGTGTGTGCAACGGTAGTTGCTGCTGTGGCGGTCCACCAAGAGGCCCTGAAGGTTGGGTAGGCATATTAGGTCCCAGCAGGTTTGACCCGGCCCAACTGGCCGCTGGGTAGTGTGACTGCTGCATGTGCTGCCACTAACGCTGCTGCGGTTGTGGCTGCTACCACTGCCGCTATAATGGAGGCTGCTGCTACTGCTATTGCTTTTCCATCATCTGTTGCTACAATGTGGGGCATCGGCGCCAAAAGTGCCCCGCTTGGTTGTAGAAGCTGCACCTTCGTCCTCCACGACCGCACCCACGGCCGCTACCACTTCCGCCTGAGTTGCCTTGCCCTCCTGCACCACTTCTTCCGGCCTGTGTGTATGTCACGTGTGCAGCAACAGTTGCAGTCGTTGAGGTGTCCTTGTGTGTGTCTCCGGTTGAGGATGTGCCTGCTGCATCGCGGGCCTCACCTTTGAGGATGTCCTTGTAGTTCCGCAGTTGAGCGAAGATTATAGAGAACTCAATCTTCTCGATCTCCCCCACTGGGTAGCGACGGAAGACCTCATGTCTGAACTCCTTGTACTGCTCTCCCAGATGCAGCAGTATGACATCCAGCCATTCAAGGATGGAGCAAGTAGCGCCAAGACCGAAGAGACGGCGCCAAATGTCCATTGCCTCATCCCTGTGTTCTGCAATAGGTGCTCCTGGCTTTGGAAAAAGGTGGCTAAGCTTGTCATGTAGGGTCACGACTGGAGTCATGCCTTGCTCCTCTTGATGGGTTGTGAGGTGCTTCCAAGCCTCGTAAGGCCGGGGATCTCCAGTGCGAGGATCGGCCTGATCTGCACCTTTGCCCCCAAAGTGGTACACGCGTAGTGGATATGACTGAGAGTTGGGAAGAGCCTGCCGTAGTGCATTGAAATCACGCAGCAAGATGTGCAACTCTGCAGTGTCTGGGGCCGGGCAAAGGTAGCATGCTTTGAGGTTGTGCTCGGCGGCCCAATCCAAGAAGAGTTCCTTCCAAGCAAGGAAATCTCTGTTTCCTAATGGTGGAGGGGACAGATCCTTGTGCCCCAGCCCCAGCTGGGCCATGGCAGCCGCTGTTTAGGTGACTGACGGCGAATCGCCAACGTCGGCCGCCACTTCACCGACGTAGCCGTCCTCTACTTCACTCGTCCTTGCCCTGCCTAGGGTTCTTGCTCACCCACCCTCTACTCTGTGGGAACTGGGAGAGAGTGGGTGTGTGTCTGTCGATAGTGCAGTGGAGGGCCAGCAAAAATTCGGCAGCAATCCGTCGGGACCACTTTGGGCCCAGTTTTCAGATGAGAGTTGTTTGCTTTGGGATTGCACTTCAGGCTGCGTCTGGGACCCTACAGGCAACCCCAGACCCTTCCCTGCCCTTGCTCAGCCCCAGCTTGGCAACCACCTACTGTTTGGGTGGTTCTTGAGGGGGGTATGGAGTGGTGATTCCGTTTTTCCCAACCAATCCCATCGCGGCTTATCCCTTGCCTAGGCAACGGCCTAGGCACTTTGACGGAGACGCCCTAGGGCTGCCACAAGCCCTAGATGTTGTGGCGGCAGCGGTGGTGGCCTCCTGGCCCCTCTTTGGCTGACCACGCTCACGGTCACCCCCCCTCCCCCCCTTTCCGGCATCTACATCACCGTCCAGCTGACCTCAGGCCCGCGCAAGTGCTCTGATACCATGAGGAGAGAAAAACGAACAAGTTGGGACCGGTCCCATGTCTTTTGGTCAACGTTAGAGTGCGCTAGCCTTAGAAATGCATGGCAGCCTAGTAGTTTGGCTAGTAAGAGCCTATCGAGCTCTTACGGGTGAGACTGGCTAGCGAAGCTCACCGGCCCAAGAGCGAAGCCAGGGCGAAGCCCTCACCTGTCCCTCGAAAGAGGGATTCTAAACTCGGACGACCCAAATTGGGTTCCGAGACATAATCCAGTCAGCAAACCTGCATTGGTCCACAAAACATCCAGCGGACGGACTAATCTAGGTGTCTTTAGATGGTAAGCACTAAATGGAAGGTTCAGCCTCTAATCTATTTAGACTGCATCAGGCTATGTGGCCAGGACGGAGGTGACCACACTAAGGCACGAGGTCTCGAATCGATGAGGGCCCCGCCAGAAGGTCACGCTCATGGTACGTCACCTCCACTCTCTGAGCCAGCATGCCCTGCGCACTCACGACCACACCAATGGAAAAATTATATGCACAGGGATTAACAGTGGAGGAACACCGTGATGTCCACCGCTCCACCAAAAGTGTTGGTTTAAGTGGACTTCAACTTTGCCTGCCTGTCTGGGGTCATCGAGGTGGAGGCACAGGGGATAGTCGTTAGGAGATCAACAAAGCAGTCAGCTAGCGTCTGCACGTACGCTACCTGATGTACGCGCATGATGTCCTACACAAGATTATGCTCAATCTCCATGCCGAGAAACACTTGTACCTCCCCAAGATCCTTCATCTTTCAGGTCACCTTCAACAACTCCTTCACCCGCTCAACAGTGGCAAGGTCGGGAGACGTGATGAGTAGGTCATCCACATAGACAAGGATTGCAGCGAAGGGAGTCCCAAGAGCAGGGATGAAGAGCGCAGGGTCTACGGTGTTGCGGATAAATCCATCATTCTTAAGGGTACGGCTAATCTTGACATTCCAACACCGAGGAGACTGCTTGAGGCCATAAAGGGCCTTCTGCTGTTGCCAGAATCGGCCCGTTCCATCCTCAAAACCAGGGGGTTGGGCCATGTAGAGCTCCTCACCATCGATCACCATGAAGAAAGGCATTGCATACATCCATCTATTGGAGCTCCCAACCATGTTGTGCGACCAGGCTGAATAGCGCCCGGCTGGAGGTGAAATGGCCAACTAGAGGAAAGACCTGGTTGTAGTCAACTCCAACAACCTGGGAGAAGCCCTTGGCAGTGAGCCGGGCCTTGTACTTCTCTAGAGTGTCGTGTGGCCTCCAATTTTGGTAGAATAACCACTTCGTCGAGATAGCCTTGCTGCCAGGGAGAAGCTACACGAGCTCGCACACTGCGTGCTCATTGATGGTAGCGAGTTCCACCTAGCAGGTAGCCTCCCATTGGTCTGCTTCGAGAGCGGCACGAGCCTCGCGTAGGCTCTGTGGATCAAGTGCCAGTGGGGAAAACTATGCTGTCAGCACATGGGTGATGCAAAGTCCTATGGGGGCCGGGACCAGGGCGGCAGATACTGCACGACAATGCTCTTAGGAGATGAGAGTGTAGGCTAGGGCCAAGCCAGGATGGACGTCTTGAGCAACGAGGCCAAGGGCCGTCAAGCCAAGGACCTTGGTGCTGGGCTCACCACTCACAACAGTGTGAGGGGAGAGAGGTGTGTCGATGGGTGTGCTGGAGGCAGGACGGGGAGCCTGGGTGCAAGGACCCGGGGGAGGGGCCTGCTTACGGGGTCGAACGATGACAACAGGAGCGCGAGGGTAGACCTGGTGTGCTGGGTTGCAGGTGACGACAAATAGAGCCCAGCAAAGACGAGGTGGCAAGGCGGAGGTAGGCGCCGGCTCTGATGCCAAGGTACCGCTAGACACGGAAAGATCCATGGGTGCGAGTGCCTCAGAGGCCAGAGGAGGGGCAGAGGTCCTGCGTCATGTGGGGTCATGAAAGGGGTCGTTGTAGACTAGTGAATCAGCGGAGGACTCTGTCTCCAAAGAGTGTGCGGCATCGCCAGTAGGGAAACTAGTCTGTGAGGAAGACAACAAGAGAGGAGCATCTAGGCCAGCCGTTGTCGGGGTTGTGGACGCAGGCAGGCCGACCTCTGCATCTGGGGCCGGAGCGGTGGCGCGACAAGCATCTCCCCCAAGAGACGAAAGCAACGGGATCAGAGAGGTGGCAGACCGGACGTGAGGGAGGTCGTGAGGGAAGAGGTCCTAAAAAAAACAGGGCATTGCAAAACTCAACGATGCCATGCTAGACCTGGTCCCAGAAGCGCCAAGCCTTGGACTCACACAAGATGCCGACAAATGTGGAAAGACGTCTGCAAGGGGCAAGCTTGCCATCCGCTAGTCCTTGGCAAGCCAGAGGCTGGCTACGCACCCCCAGACACGGGCTGGCCAAAAATCGGCCCGCTGACCACACCAAAACATGTATGGAGTGGCGTGGGGGGGATGGGGACCATGGAGAACGCGGCTCCACACCCAGCTCATGCAAGAAATGGCTTCAACGAAGAGGCCATCGGATAGACCAGACTCGAAACGCATGGTACATGCAATATTGACCATGGTGCGGTTCCAATGCTCAGAGACACCAATCTGTTACGGTGTCGCAAGGGTGGATGTCTCATGACGGACTCCATGACTGGTGAAGTAGGCAGTCATGTCTCCCATGTACTCGCCACCGCGGTCAGACCGAAAGCAAAAAAGGGTGTGGCCGCACTTGTGCTCGGCCGCGAGGTGCCAGGCAAGGATGGCAGAGACCACGTCGCTCTTCCTGCGGAGATAAATGGCAACAGACGCGACCGGCAAAGGACCCATGAGGTCTGAGTAGACAAGCTCCAGCAAATGAGTGGCCCGAGAGGAGGACGTAGGGAAGGAGGATTGGTCCATCTTGCCCTGGGCACATTCGATGCACTCGGTGCAGCAAGGCCACAAGAAAATGGAAGGATTGAGTCCGAGTGCGGGTTTGGTGCGGAGACTGCTGTTGACAGTGTCAAAGTACACGTGGCAAAGGTGACGGTGGAGAAGGTGGGCATGCTGGGGGGAGAGAACACTGGTGAAAAATACATGGGCAGTGTTGGAAGAGGGAGGCAACACAGATGAGGGTAGACGGGTGACATGCCGGAGTTTGACACCACAAACAGCACGGTAAATGACCTGTCTGAAGGGGCGGAGTGAAACGGTGCCGATGCCAAAGGATTGTTAGACGTCCATGCTCGTGAAGTCAAGAGCCATGATAGTCATGAGATTGAATTCCAAACCAGGCACATACAACACATCGCTCACGAAGATGTCACCGGATGGACCACAGAAGCAAACGACGCCAACACCGCGGACTAGTATGGCGGATCCGAGCGACGGACTCAACGGGCGCCATGGACTACGGGGTCGCATCTTCGGAAAGGGGTTTTGAGCTCCACTGTGACTGAGGATGGGGGTAGTACAGCAGTTTTAATGGAGCATATGTTTGCTAATGCTGTGGTGATACATATGGCTGTAGCTGTAGTGGAGCATACTGCGGCTGCTGCTCTTGATGGAGGAGAGACAGAGGAAGTTGCGTTCGAGGCTGAGGAGCCAGCTATGAGGAGGAAGGGAATGTCGTGGATTAGGTGGTTGACACAATGCTGCCAGGGGATGATGAAGTGCATGTGGCAGCAGCGGAGGTGCCAAGGTGGTGCTCACGCTCACGGCTAAGCCCACACACAAATCCACGGATTCGTGAACCAGTTCAAAAATCCCGAATCCAGATCCGGATTCACAAATTCGGATCCAGACATGGGTCTTGTTTGGGGATTCCCGAATCATGTGGCGAATCCACCCCGGGGGGGAGGGGGGGGGGGGGGGGGG
>SZWC01000649.1:167623-180751 GCA_023375785.1 Penium margaritaceum | reverse complement strand
GGGGGGGGGGGGGGGGGGGGGGGAGGGTTGGGGGCAGAATTTGCAACATGCTAGGTTTGAATCCCTGTCAGTGCGGACTTCATCGCTAATGGGAGCGTGGCAAAAAGCGAGTTCCCGGAAAGTACGCTCCAGTACACGCTATTTCACTCCGTCCGTTGAGTGCACCACATGTCATGGTGTCTGTAAGCCGGACAGTGCCAACGACACTGATACGGCTTGAGGCTTCCTTGCATGTGAAATCTGACCGTGGATTTAGAATCGACAGGAGAATACGTACAATATCGATCCAAGAATGGAGTCGATCCATCAAGAATTGAGGAAGTTACACCTGGCCGAAGGTTGGACCAGCCGAGGGAAAAACAGGTGACGGGAATTCATCCCCAAGGATCAAGGCTCGACCCTTGGAAGACCCAACAAAGCTGAAGCGCGCCTTGGGGCCCCGATAGTCAGTTATTCAAGGATCATTAAGGGCCAAGGGCTCTTTGGAATGGTTCCCTGATGTGTTATTACAAGAAAGGGCGCTTCGGCCGGCCGTTTTTGCCCGCTAGTGGTGCTGCCAGCGGCAGATTGTTGTGGTTCACGGAAACGGCCATATCTCGGCCGTTCCTCCACGGAATGATGTGACTCTTGGTGCAGTGGAAATCTGGGAGGATGAATTACATGATGCTAAGGCAATAACGCTCATCCCCGGCCTTTACGGAGCCACACATGGCTCGATGACCCCGGGTTGCCCACGACGTGTCATCATGTACATATAGTCTTGTATGTTGACACTTGAAGAACAAGTACAGTGTACTCCCACTGTACCACACGTGTTCCCGTGCTCCTCCAAGACGATCCCACACTTCCGCAAACCTGGGCAAGCGTGCACCGACCTCCCCTTGATTTCCGTTGCCGCCGGTTGGTGCCTACACCATCCGTTTGAGGCTAGCACACCGCGCCCGGTTCACACTTGGTATCAGAGCCACCCTTGGCTCAGGGGCACAATCATCTACGTGGCAACCTCTCCTCGTCAGCGTAGACCAGCACGCATCTTGTCTCTTCGGTGCATCTGTGCCCAAGGCCAATCACACACTCTGGTAACAAGGCGGTAGCCGGAGGATCCGTTGAGGAATAAGTTGTACCGGACACAAGGATGACTTAATCCGGCACGTACTCGTTAGCCGCGGCGCATGACGCGCAAGGCAAAGTAACAGTAGTCGCAGCATTACAAAAGTTGCTCGCCGACATGCAGGCCAAGATGGACCTGTTGGAGAAGCAGAACACATACCTCAACCAAGAGCTCGCAAAGCGTCTAGTGACAACACCACTGGTAGTTGCCACAGAAAACGTACCTGTGGTGGGCAACCCGAGCCCGCCCAAGCCGGAGCCGTTTGACCCATCAAGGAATGATGGGCCAGCTCCACATGCTTGGATATTTGGACTAGAATTCTTCTTCACCGCCATCGGTGTGGATGCCTTGAGGTACGAGGCGTGTCGCGACTATGCCGTGACACTGTTAAGAGGGGAATCATTGGATTGGTGGGCCGACATAATGCGGTCCAAACTACAAGGGAGAGGAACAACAATGGTCACCGGCATTGCGGCCACAACCGGAATATCAACCCCATCGGCTCCAACCTGCAGCAGTGGCGATCCTACCCTCAAATGGCCGACCTCGTGGAAGGAGTTCACGGACTTATTCATCAAGCGCTTCACCGTGGTGAAGTGAGGAACAACACATGTGCCAAGCTGCGCTGGCTTCGCAAATTGGCGGCGTAGGCAACTACACCCGCAGGTTTTGTGAGATTGTCGCCAACTGTGGCTTTGACTCCCACAAATTGTGCTTCCACTACAACAACGGCCTCAAGGACGACGCCCATACTGTCACAATGATGCACAACCTCAATGACAACCTGCCGGCAATGATCGCAGTAGCAGAACGGTACGACTCGCTCATGCACCAGGCTCATGCCAATAGCCACAACTCTTTGGGTGGTGGTTACGGCAAGCGGGCTGAGAGCAACAACATGCCCATGGAGATTGGAGCATTGCAACAGCGCAAGTGCTACAACTGTGGCAAACTTGGCCACATTGTGCATGATTGCTGGCATCCAAAGAAGGGCAAAAGCAAGGGTAAGCAGCAAGGGAAGGGGAAGCAAGCCATGAAGGAAGTAGAGAAAGTAACGAACGAGTCGGGAAATGAGAAGAGACGGGAGTAGATGGCGTTACTCCTGGCTCCTCTCAGCCCAAATTTCCAGTTGACCGCCCACCTGAACGCCTTGCGACAATTAAGAGGGTTTCCGAGGTCAAGGCATGGGATGCGGGCCATGAGGAGGATCAGCCAGAAATTCTCTTGAAGGCATGAGCGAAAGGCGTCAATGGGAAGGTGGGAGGTCTGCTGAATTGTGGCGAGAGCCACAATCCAGCATGGAGTGTGCTCGGAAGTAGGGTCTTGCGCTTACGAGCAAGAAGCGGACCGCTAACCAAGTAGACGGCACGATTGAACTGGGGTACCTGGCCTGTCCCCTCTCCATTCGCGTGGGGAAGCTTCGCATAACGACAGTATACCGGGTGTGCCCAATGAAGGATTACGATGTGATCCTTGGTCGTGTCTTCCTTCACAAGTTTAACCCCGCCGTCAACTGGGAGACGCGTACCGTCTGAGTCAAGCTTGGAGACAAGGAGTATCCCATGCCTACGTGGTTAGAGGAAGAGGCCACGGAGGAGGAGACTTGCGGAGAGGAAGCACCACAGAAGTCAGTGCCTCGCAAGGAGGGATCCGCACCTATGATGCTGAACTTGGTGCAACTCAAGGACGCAATTTAGAAAAAGGAGCAGATTTTTCTAGCATTCGTGCAAGATGTGGAGGACGATTTTGCCGAACCAGAGGACATGGCGCCTGCTGTAGCACATGGGGCAACTCGTGAGCAGCCGGGGGCCCAAGGCAAGTTTGCCGCGGTGCCCGAGAGGCTTCGGAAGGTGTATACGGAGTTTGAGGGCGTGTTCCCCGAAACCCTCCTGACGAGTCTGCCACCAAAGCGGGACGTGGACCATCGCATCGACCTGAAACCTAGAGCGCGCCCGCCTGTTCATGCAACGTACCGCATGAGCGACCCGTAGCTACACGAGCTCAAGAAGCAACTGACTAAGATAATGGAGTAGGGCTTCATCCGCCCGTCCTCATCTCCTTGTATTGCGCGTGTCCTGTTTGTGCAAAGAAAGACGGGAGAGATGTGCATGTGCATGGACTACCGGGCGTTGAACGAGTTGACCATCAAGAACTGGTACCCGCTTGTACAAGCCGAGGAGCTCTTCCACAATCTCCGTGCGGCTCGCTTCTTCACAAAGATCGATATTTGTTCTGGCTACCACCAAATCCGCATCGCAGCAGATGATGTGGAAAAGACGGCCTTCCGCACCCACTATGGTCACTACGAGTTCCTCGTGATGCCTTTCGGGTTGACCAATATGCCGGGTACCTTCATAATGGTGATGAACAAAATTTTCAGGCCGTACTTGGATGAATTCGTGGTGGTCTACCTTGCCGACACCTTGGTGTATAGCAGGAGGGCGGAGGAGCATGAGGAGCATGTGGAGAAGGTCCTCGAGATTTTGAGGAAGGAGATTATTTTTGTAAAGCTCTCGAAGTGTGAGTTCGTGGTGGGTAAAGTTGAATTCCTTAGACACATTATTAGCAATGGACAGATTGCCATGGACTCGTGCGAGGTGTCGTCCGTGCAAGAGCGGCCAAAGTTGCGTAATGTGCATGATGTGCAAGTGTTCCTTGGTTTTTTATACTACTACCGCAGGCTTATCCTTGGCTACGCAGGAGTGTCAGCGCCACTCTCCAACCTCACTCACAAGGATCGCGAGTAGAATCAGGGAGTTATCAAACAAGAAGCCTTTGAGAATCTCAAAAAGGCTCTGACCTCCGCGCCGGCCTTGTACTTGGCCGACAGCGGACGTGAGCTTGACATGGCGACAGATTCATCAGACCTAACCATTGGTAGGATCCTTTTACACGATTTTGGCAACGGGTGGTAGCCGGTCGCCTACTACTCTTGCAAGTTGCACGAGGCGGAGCTGAACTACGCCACCCATGACAAGGAGTTGCTTGCCATGGTCGCAGCCTTCAAGAACAGGCAGTGCTACCTCGAGGCGCAGAAGTGCACGGTCTACACCGACCACCATGCATTAAAGTACTTCAAGACGCAGCCGAACCTGAGCCGGCAGCAAGTGCGTTGGGTGGAGTACCTCGAGTCGCACTTTGACTATGAGATCGTGTACCCGCCGGGTTGCATCAACGTAGCTGACACACTCTCACGGCGACCGGACCTGATGATGCGGGTCGCGTCTCTCACCATCCACGAGGATGCTTTCCTTGTGAAGCTCTTCACAGAGGGATACGAGGCGCATTGGGAGTACCGTAGTGATTTGTACATTCCCTCAAAATAATCATTTTTCATTCGCCTATGCTCACACCTGAAGTTGTGAGTCATTTGGGGGAATCATCCCCATAATTCTGTCCATGTGGGTTTGCTACACAAATTTTGTTGTGATGGTTGTGCCACGGGTGAATCATTTCCAAATTTATTGATTCATGAATTCTCTAGTGGAAATTGTTTCTTCCAAAAAATCTCATATCAACAAACATCTAGGCCTGCAACATTTGGGCGCACGCTCTAGGCCGTGGAGAGAGAGGGAATCTTTCTCTGCTCGTTGAAGCACTTGCAGCAATGTGCACTTTCAAGCGAGTGCTGGACAGTGCACGTCAGCGTTGCATGTTGTTTCCTCAATCGTGATTGGATGTAAACTCGCCGTCAATCGCAAAGCGATTGACGGCAAGCTGTTCACTCGGAGGCTTCGCGAAGCATCTGCCGCTCTGTTTGGCAAATCAAACTTCCTCACCTGGATTCGATGAACCTCGCGTTGGCCTGCACACTCTGAGACGTGAACCCTACATAGCCGGGAGAATCACCTTCAATACTACAAATGGGCAAAAACTGGGAGAAAATGGAGATCACATAATTCGGTGAAAAAATATGAGCGAAAATACAAATCACTACGATGCTCGGATATTCTTCTTCGAGGCACCGTACTGGCAACGGCCATCTTAAAAACCAAAAAAAAAAAACTGGCAACGGCGCGGCACGGAGCAGGTGGTGGTTCTCTGGGTACCCGCGCTTTGGCAGATGATTTTGGAGGAGTGCCATGACAGTGGCCCGAGCGGCCACTTCTCCACCGACAAGACCTTGAAGACGGTGGCTCGCTTCTTTTGATGGTCCACCATGACATCGGAGGTGGCTGAATTATGCCGGAGCTGTGACGTGTGCCAATGCCACAAGGCGCGGAGGACGAAGACCCCGGGTCTCCTCCAATCTTTGCCCATCCCAGAGCAGCCGTGGCAAGACATCTCCATGGACTACATCACCGGCTTGCCCGAGACAGCGGCAGGTCACAATGCGGTGTTGGTGGTGGTGGATCGCTTCACCAAGATGTCGCACTTTATCGCGACATGTGATAGGGTGAGCGCGGAGGGCACGTCTCGGCTGTTCCTCGAGCACGTGGTGCGTCTCCATGGCATGCCGTGGTCCATCATGAGCAAGTTTTGGCGAGAAATCATGGAGCGGTACGGCAGCAATGTGCAGCTGTCGACCAGCTTTCATCCCCAAACTGATGGACAGACGGAGCGAACAAACCAGAAGTTGGGGCAGCTCCTCCGTACAGTGAGTGATCCGGAAGAGACGGCATGGGACCAGCGGTTGCCGGTTGCTGAACTGGCGTACAACTCCGCCACATCCATCTCCACCGGTAAGGCGCCATTTCAGGTGGTGACCGGGACGGTGCCCGCCACACCCCTCAGTTTGCACGTCGCAAGCAACCTGCCCGCGGTGGAGTCTACCGCACGTGACTTCAAGCAGATTTAGACGGCGATGCGGCATGCATTAGCGAAGGCGCAAGAGCAGCAGAAAGTGCAAGCGGACCACCAACGCATCGACACAAGGATCAAAGTCGTAACCGTGTGCTTCTCAACAATGCGCACGTCAAGCTTCGCAGGGTCCGATCGGACAAGTTGAAACCCCGGTGGCTTGGTCCGTTTGAGGTGCTCGAAATGCGGACACCCATGGTGGCGCGGTCGGCTCTTCCGCCTTCCATGCCAGTCCACGACGTGTTTTACATCTCCAAGATCAAGCTCTACCACGATCCGGCCGAGCATTTTCTGGGCCGCAGTTCTGAGCCTCCCCCTCCGGTGCTCATCAAGGGCGAGCAAGAGTTTGAGGTGGAGGCCATCCTTGACCAACGCCGCCGTGGCCATGGATGGGAGTACCTCGTCAAGTGGAAGGGCTACAATGCAGCCCACAACTCATGGGAGCCTATCCGCAGCTTCAACGTTGGCAGGGTGAATGCCATCCTCCAGGAGTATCAAGAGCAAACCGGGACGGCTTGCTCCTAAAGAGGAGGGGGGGGGGGAGGGGGGGGGGGGGTAGTGTAAGCCGGACAGTGCCAACGGCACTGATACGGCTTGAGGCTTCCTTGCATGTGAAATATGACTGTGGATTTAGAATCTACAGGGAAAAAAGTACAAGATTGATCCAAGAACGGGGTCGATCCATCAAGAATTGAGGAAGCTACGCCCGGCCGAAGGTTGAATCGGCCGAGGGAAAAACAGGTGTCAGAAATTCATCCCCAAGGACCAAAGCTCGACCCTCGGAAGACCCGACAAAGCCAAAGCGCACCTTGGGGCCCGGATATTCAATTATTCAAGGATCATTGAGGACCACGGGTGCTTCGGAATGGCGCCCCGATGTGTTACTACCAGAAAGGGCGCTTCTGGCGGCCGTCACCGCAGCTTGTGGTGCTGCCAGCGGCAGATTGTCGTGGTTCACGGAAACGGCCATATCTCAGCCGTTCCTCCACGGAATGATGCAATTCTTGGTGCGTTGGAAATCTGGGAGGATGAGCAACATTATGCTTAGGAAATAATGCTCATCCTTGGCCTTTACAGAGCCGCGCACGGCTCGGTGTCCCCGGGTCACGTACGATGTGTCATCATGTACATATAGTCTTGTATGTTGACACTTGAAGAACATGTACAGTGTACTCGCACTGTTCCACACGTGTTCCCGTGCTCCCCCAAGACAATCCCATGCTTCTGCAAAACTGGAAAGGTGTGCGCCGGCCTCCCCTTGGTCGCCGTTGCCGCCGGTTGGTGCCTACACCATCCGGTTAAGGCTAGCACACCGTGCCCGGTTCACATTGTCACAGCCTCCCATGGCTATGACACCATGTCAGAGAGGCCACGATTGGCCATACGTAGTTGTTGTTTTCATGTTTGAAACATGGACCAACCATGTGGTAGCGTGAATGGCTCTAGGGGTAGGTAAAGATTTTGCGTGCGTCCAACACGTCCAGGGTGTCCAACGGTTCAAGCATTGGAATCCGTGAACGGAAGAGGCCCTCACAATCGAGGTGCCTTGGTTCCCGAGCCGCCCACATTTCCACCGGAAACCTAGGTGGCCTGGGAAACTCCTTGTCTGACCCCCCTCCCCCTCCCCCCCGTTGTCGATTGTGACACACCCCAACGCTCTTGTCCTCGTTGTTGGAGCAAGTCAGAAAGTTCCTTCGTCGCTGGCAGTACAAGAGAGAGACCCCGCAACTTCACCATGGCCGACAATCATTCAACCAACCCTTCTCCCGGGGAGCTCCCTCCATGGGATGAAGAACCAGTAGACTCCAACGAGGAGGATGAATTTGAATATGGCAAGCTTGGTGACGAGCAGAAGCGGCGTGACTCCGTCGTGTGGGGCAGTTTCAAGAAGCTTGGAGGGATTCCTGCACGCGCCATGTGCCTGCTGTGTACCAAACACCCAAACAAGCCTGTCACTATCTCCTGCAAAGATGGCACCACCTCTGCCATGTGGAAGCACCTGCGCAAGATGCACAAAGAACGCCATGCACAGCTGAAAGCCATGGTCGCGGCCGCCAAACTAGAGAATGCACGCTGTGCGATTGCCAATTCTGAGGTCGATGTGGCAGCCGCTAATCCTGAGAATGCTCCTGTTGCACGTGGTGCCATTGGCATCAGCCTCGTCTTCAAGAAAAAGTATCTTCTTGCATGCATCTGGAAGCATGTGTTCGCGAAAAACGTGTCGTTTGCCTCCATGGACTCCTTCTGGCTGGCAAAGGCCTTTGCATACGCAACACTTCCCGGCAGGATGATAGTCACACGCCTCATCAAAGTGGCTGCCTCTGCAGACTGCGGGCGCATCAAGACGTTACTCGCCGCCGTGACAAGCGCCATAAGCTTCACCACCGACGGTTGGAAGGTCATCATCAACACGAAGTACCTCGGACTGACGGGCCATTGGATCGACACGAACTACAAGGTGCGGAGCATCGCATTGGCCTTCCCTTGCATCGCTGGTGGTGCCACGACCGAGAACCTCTCCAACCTGTTGCTGACGGCATTGCAGCAGTGGGGCCTGTGGGAGCGTATGTTCTGCCTCACCGTGAACAACGAGTCCACGAATGACTCCATGATTGATACGCACCTCATACCCAACAACGACACCTTCACTAAGGCCGGGCACATTCGGTGCCTTGGGCATGTCATCAACCTCGCAGTCGGTGACCTCCTCAAGCAACCACGCATCTCCTCCATTCTGCAGCAGGTCCTCTCCATCGCGGTATTTGTGAAAAAAACTCCAACGAGGGAGGAGTCGCTAGAGGAGGCGGTGAAGGAGGCTGGCCAGAAGTACCTCTCGCTCCACTTGGACACAGAGACACGCTGGAACAGCGCCCTTGACATGTGCGATCGCTTCATCTGCATCAAAGAAATTTTGGAGACATGGCTGACGGAATTTGGGCGTGATGGTGCTGGGTTTCGCCCCTCCTTCAATGACTGGGAACTCATCGGCCAAGTGACCGTCATCTTGAAGCCCTTCAAAAACTTCACCGACGACATCTCTGGCTCTTTGTACCCCATGCTGTTGTTGGTCATTCCGTTCTACCCGTCTCTTCTTGAGAAGATGCAGAGCTGGCTCGTGAAGGCGCTAGCTGCCGAGAAGAAGGCAAAGCGCCGCGATAATGCCGGGAGACTCGGCTGCAAGGAACAGCTCTTGCTTGAGCTGAAGGACGGCATCGTTGCTGTCATCACAAAGCTTGAAAAGTACGTGAAGCTTTGCTCCTAGCGGCACGTCTTGGCTATGGCAGTTGACCCAAGGTTCCGTCTACGTTTCTACGAGCGCATCCACCCCAAGCTTGTAATCAGCAATGCCACACAATTGCAGCTGAAATTCCTTGATCTTTTGCGCCCGTACAACGTGAAGGTGCAGCAACGCCGTGAGGAGGAGCAGGCAGCTGCAGCTGCTTTGGAAGTGGCCGCAGCAATCGCTGCAGCAGCAGCAGTAGCCTCTACTTTGCAGAGTCGCGGCGATTCTGCTGCGACGTCATCAACGACAGGCACTGCATGTATGTTAATGTCAATGCATGTGCTCAGTTTCTTGCAGCCAACATACAATGTCAATGCATGTGCTCAGTTTCTGGCAGCCAACATACAGTGTCCATGCATGTGCTCAGTTTCTTCAAGCCAACATGTTTCAATGCATGTGCTCAGTTTCTTCCAGCCAACATACAATGTACTCCGTTTGTGGCAGCCAACATAGAAAATGCAAGGCAGACATACATGAGCTATGTTGGCCGCATCGCAGACATACATGAGCTCAGACATTGACAATGTATGTGCTGTAAACATTTTATCACCGTCGTTGTCACTTCTCTGATGTAGGTAACAACCAGACACACGACCAGAGCAAGTCATCTACATCTCGACAGGTTCAGCCTCGCCACCGCCAGAGAATCAGAGAGGAGCAGAGCGTGCTTGCTGCAGCTCTCGAGGATGTTGGTGCCGACGTGTTTGTCAAACCGGAAGTGCACAAGCCCTCTGAACCGTCTTCGCTCAACATGGAGGTTGACAGCTAGGCCAAAGATGCAAAGATGGGCCGTAGCTGCAACATCCTCAAGTATATACGGAAGCATGACAAAGTCTACCCTACCTTCCACCTTGCAGCCCTTGACATGTTCGCCGTTCTGGCGACAAGCAAACCATCGGAGCGTCTTTTCTCACTGGGTCGGCACATCATCACAGACTTCCGACAGTCACTGTTTTACCTAATGATCAAGAATCTCATGCTGCTGAAGTCATGGGTGAACAAGCCTCTCTTGGCAAACTTCCCAGTGACACCCAATGGCGACGTTGCACCAGAATTTGAGGAAGAAGAGAAGCGTGCGAATCTCCTCCATGGACCAGCGCATGTTACACATCAAGAGAAGGTTGAAGAGGGTGATGACAGTCTTGACGATGAGGATTTCGTGGAATATGAGCTCAGTGCTCGTGGCCATTTTGAGGGTGATGGTGCATGTGATGGTGATGCAGGTAGTGAGTAGCAAATGTAGGAGGCCAGGCATTACTGTGATGTTGTTAGCAACGTTAGCAAATGTAGGAGGGCAGACATGCTGTCATGCTGCGATGTTTTTGGCAATGATAGCAACTGTAGAAGGGCAGGCATGCCCTCATGCTTTTGTCATTTTACCAGTCATGCATGAATCACAACAGTTTATGGCCCACATGCCGGCCATGCTATGTGACATTGCAAAAAAACCATGCTTTCCACCATCATGCACCTTGTGTGGTGATTTTCAGAAGATGTAAAGAGCTAAGGGTAAACTCTGAAATTCCACTCTTCAACATTGAACTCTACCCCCTCCACTAAGCCAAACCAAGAGCCAAAAAAACTGGATTCGTCAGGATTTGGGAATCCGTAAGGATTTGCTAATCCTGGATTCGGATCCGCAAATCCGAATCCAGCCAGTGGAATCGAACCACGAATCCGAATCCAGGCTAGGATCTAGGAACCGGATTCGGTGTGCAGGCTTACTCACGGCGCATTGCGGCGACAATGCAGGCCTCGTCACTGGGGATGGGGCACGTGTACCACCCATGCCCCGTCTGGCTGCAATTTTGGTACGTCAAGATGGTGCCACTAGAGGAAGCCTGCTACCCTTTTCCCTTGCCTTTCTTCCCTTCTTTCCCTTGCCCTAGGCACTACCCAAATGGGAGTGCCGGAGGAAGGACATATATCTTTGGCGACCAAAGCACTTTCAGTACAAAAGGCTGCCACAATCATTGACCAGGACTGCTGGCAGCGGCCTTCAAGGAGAAAAGGCAGTTGGAGGGCCTTCAAGAGATTTCAAGAAAGGAGCATTCGAGGATTATTGGCCACACAGACCGTCAGAGACATAATTCTAATGCATGCTAATGTGACTGCCACTCATCACACTAGAGTAGGAGTGTAGTAGAGGGTCAACTTTGAGAGAGTGTATCTCAGTGCTCCTTTGGCCAAATGAGGCATGTAAGGGATTTTTAGAAATCTGTGATGCCCACCGTTGTTCGCCGAGTCATACATCCGCATGAGCATGTACACCAGCCGAGAGGTCACAGTATAGATCAATGAGACAGTGCGCATGATGTTGTGACGTGAGTCGTTCTCGTCTACTTGTACAGCTTCCTGTAACCACGTTGCCGTGTCCATGCTTGTGCAGATCCCTGATGCAGCCCCAGCTGGCAGCAAAGAACAAACGGTGTTATCGTTTTGTCATGCACTGCCTCACTGAATCATTCTCTGACCTCTTGGCTGGGTTATAAGCTTGTGCAGACGCCTCAGTGGATGGACGCTAATGCCGACGGGACGCTGTTCAGTGGAGTGGACGTGTCATCGTGAAGCCGAGTGCGTGGTTCTTCTCCTCCTCGCGCTTTTGAAACAACACCCTCACACGACCAGCTCCATCGGCAGCAACCCTTGGCTGTCATGCCATTAGTAGTCGTAGATAGCCCCAAGGAACAGTGTAGCCGGCGCTCGGGTTTGGGCAGCCAGAACTCCACGTAGCTGTTTTTCTCGCTGATTCTGACTGCACGATTGCGTTTGTAGCGTGGTTCGTTTATTATGGTCTAGTTTTCAGGCAAAACGGACGACGCACGGGTCTTGGGTCGTCAGATGTCTGGCAGGGCTCACCTAGGAAATGCTGCCAGCCAGGATAATGCTGAGTTTTTCCTGGTTGGCTGTTTTTCTAAGTAACAAGCCTCACAGAGCTGAGGTGAGGCTAGAACTGAGAGGAGTCTTAGTTAGTTGGTTCTTTATTCCTAATCAGTCATTGCTTCATAGAGCTGCAGTTATGGTGCTAACTTTGGCGCGTGCACTTCTTGTTGAAAAGTTACCCCTCCGCATGTTCAAGTGCGGTGCGAGAGGCACCGGCAAGCCGCTAGAGAGAGGAAAATCCTTGCCAGTGCATTTAGCAGCTTGAGGATCGCTCAGATGCTATAATGGATTATTTCCCTGAAAGATGACGAGTTGCTTAATCTGGTGGAAGTTGGTTCACCACAATTTGACAAGTATCGAGGCAGATATGGTCTTCCAAAGTTGGGGTGTGTGCGGCGGCTCTGAGAGCTGGCCGCCACTCGACTTCCGGTGGATAATCGACCGGACTGAGTAACAAGAGTACCATCTGGAGATTTTGCTCCGGAAGGTCTGCCGAGGCGTCCGGTGGATAATCCATCGAATCCTGCAGTGCAATTTGTCACTAAGGGACTTAGCCAAAATCCAGGCTCGTCGTCCGACACACATTAGTACGTTTTGTTACTCGGGGACTCAGTCAAAAGTTTGACTGCAGGTCCGCAGGCAGGTTTCGAACCTCATCTCACCCCACCACCAAACTCGACCCAAAAGTGGGGAAGGTGCATGGAAACAATGCAGGGGACCCCTACACCACATGCAATGGGATGTGCACCTTGGGAAAGGCGGTTTGCACGTGAAGTAACGGTGCACACAGAATCCATGGATTGGCGGATCTGACTCGAGGATCCCGGATCTCGGATCGATCCGCGGATCCGGATCTTCTCTAGGATCCGATCCGTGGATCCGCGGATCTCAAACCCTCCCCGGGAGGGGGGGGGGGGCAGAAAATGCACGAGATCCAGATCAACCACGACGACAATCGGATAGTTACTCCGCGGCATGCTTACACTTGGAGATGAGGTAGGTCCACCTCAGAACAGTTGGCATCGTACCACTGGCCTTTCGAATGTCTATG
>SZWC01000649.1:129872-167574 GCA_023375785.1 Penium margaritaceum | reverse complement strand
GGGGGGGGGGGGCAGAAAATGCACGAGATCCAGATCAACCACGACGACAATCGGATAGTTACTCCGCGGCATGCTTACACTTGGAGATGAGGTAGGTCCACCTCAGAACAGTTGGCATCGTACCACTGGCCTTTCGAATGTCTATGCTGACATGTCATCCACGAGCTCACCGACGTGTATGTGTATCACCACCTGGCCGATTCTACGCACCTCATGCACGTCATGCACGGTGGGACCTCAACCACCTTTGAATTCATGCCGCGGATAACCCGCATCATGGACTCAACCATATTTAACACCGCAAACCCACGGCAGGTTTGCGGTATTGAATATGGTCTAATGTCTGACTTATGTCGCTGTTTGTTCGCTAAACAGCGAGTTCATTCGTTAACTTGCTTGACACTCAACCGGAGGATATTGTAGTGCATCTACAGTGCACCGACGTGTCAACCTCGGAAGATACATCCGCCTTGTGTGGTTCTTTTTTAATCCATACCGCGTCTAACCCGCGTGACGGGCTCAACCATACTCAATAATGCAAAACCGCTGGTTTGCGGTATGTCATATGGTCTAATATATACGTTTTCTAACCGTTTTTTTGCTGAAAAGCGGGTTGATTCGTTAACTTGCTTGACATTTTCCTGGCCGTTGATAAATATTTATGTGCGATCTATGTTTTTGGAGGTGTCCCGATGCAAGCGGCGCAACCACACAGTAAGCGTCGCTTGCTGTGGAGTGGTATCGCTTTCCAAGCGACACCACTCTACACGCTATGCTCTGCTAAGCATCATTACGCGTGCCTTAGATGCTCGCGTGCCTTAGGCGCTCGTGAGCCTTAGTGTCGGGCACATTCTGTGCCCGACACTACGGACGCCATGGCTGCCAACGCCTGTTCAGCCGCGCCTGCCGACCACCGTGCTGCAGATGACGATGATGACGACGAGGGTGACAGCGACAAGGAGCAGGAAGTTGATGCCGGCGACAAGCGCAAGCGCGGTACTGGTGAGCCCTCGGTCATCTGGACCGAGTTTACTAAGCTCGCCGACTCTCCTCCGGATGACCCGCAAGCCAAGTGCAACTCCTGCCAAAAAACCTTCTCATGCAAGCAGGGGTGCACGTCGAACATGTGGAAGCATCTCCGCATCAAGCACAACAAGTTCTGGAAACGCCTCAAAGATATGCAAGCGCAGCAGGAGCTTAAGGAAGCAACACTGGCAGCAGTGAACGTGACCGAGAACGTGCTGGAGGTGAATTCTGAGAACTCAGTCATCGCACGCGGAGTGGTGGCGGTCGGCGCTACGTTTGACAAGAAGTACTTCCAGACGTGTATCTGGAAGCACGTCACCGACAAGAATGTGAGCTTCCTCGCCATGGAGTCGACGTGGCTGCAGCAGGCTTTCTGGCACGCCAATCCAGCTGCAACGTTGCCGGGCCGCATGACGATTTCGCGGCAGATCGTGATCGCGGCTGCGGCGTTCCGTGCCCGCATCAAGAAGATGTTCATGGAGGGAACTTCTGTAATCAGTTTTACCACTGACGGGTGGAAAGGGGAGAACAGGATGAAGTACTTGGGGGTTACGGCACATTGGATGGAAAACTGGTCGATCAAGACCATTGCCCTGTCCTTTCCTGCTGTGCCCGACAGTCCCACCGCAGTGAACCTGTTTGAGGTGTTCTCAGCTGCTCTCAAGGCTTGGGGTCTGTGGGAGAGAGTGTTCTGCTTGACTGTCGACAACGAAAGCACGAACGACAGCATGATTGACAACCATGTTATTCCGTCAGAGTGTTCCATGGAGAAGTCTGGGCACATCCGGTGCCTTGGTCACATCATGAACTTGGCCGTGCATGATCTTCTGAAAATCACAGCTGTGAATGTCATCATTGGCAAAGCACGTGCCATCGCTGTTTTTGCAACACGCTCCACTCCACGCGAGCACAGCCTCATGAATGCTGCAACCGCTGCTGGCATCTCATTCCAAACGCCGCACTTGGACACTGAGACCCGATGGAACAGCACTCTGGACATGATGGCCAGAGTGCTGCACCTCAAGAGCGTGCTCCCTACCTGGCTGGACGGTTATGGCATGGATGGAGAGGTGCTGAAGCCGACCAGTGAGGAGTGGAACCTCATTGCCCTCCTGACACTCATCCTGAGGCCATTCAAGGCCTACACCGATGACATCTCTGGCAGCAAGTACCCGACTCTGAATCTCGTCATCCCCTTTTTTGAAAGCATGCTGGATAAGCTGAATGGGTGGCAGGTGAAAGGTCTGGCTGCAAAGGAGAAGTCAAAGCGGCGGGGTGCTGCAGGGCGGCTGAACGCCAAGGAACAGCTCCTGGTGGAAATTCACCAGGGCCTGGTCGACGCTGAGGGCAAGCTCAAAAAGTACGCCCGCCTGCTGTCTGAGCGCCACGGGCTCGCCACCGCTCTGGATCCACGCATTTGCTTGCGCTACCACGAACGGGTCCACCGTCTCATGGGCATCAGCAGTGTAGCAGAGCTGCAACTCAAGGTGGTACACTTACTCCGGCCGTATGCAGAGAGGGTTGAGGCGCAGAGAGCAGCAGCAGCAGAGGCAGCAGAGGCAGGAGGAGCAGTGAGTGGAACACAGGGCTCTCAGGCCACGCAACATGGAGGAGGAGGTGCAGCAGCAGCAGCTTCTTCCTCCAACGTCACTGCAGTGTCGCAGGCAGCTGGCAGCCGACAGCTCCGTCCACGACCAGAGCGGCAGCGTGAAGAGGACGATGTGCTGTTGGAAGCAGCGCTGGCCGACCCCACGGCAGACATGTTTGAAGTCCCAGAAGCTCCTGCAGCATCTGTACAGCCGCCCTCTTCCTTGGAGGAGGAGGTAGAGCAATGGAGCAAACTTCTAAAGAAAGGTCCAAAGTGCCACGTTCTGAAGCACTTCAGGAAGCTCGGGAGAAAGTTTCCAACATTGCACCTTGCTGCGGCTGACTTGTATGCTGTGCCTGCTACCTCCACCCCTTCTGAGCGCCTTTTTTCTCTTGGCAGGCACGTAACAACGGACTTCAGGCATTCCCTGGCGCACTTGACGGTGAAGAACTTGCTGACGATGAAGTCGTGGATCAACGAGCCCTCCCTCCTGGACTTCCCTGTCAGCCGACATGGAACGGTGGCTAAAGAGTTTGCCGACGAGGAGGACCGCATCAACGAGCTGAGACGCAAAGCAAAGGAAGCCAACTTGGTGGGAGCAGCAGCAGAGGAGTTAGAGGGGCTTAGTATTTTTGTGAATGATGAGGAGGAGGAGGAGGAGGCTGAGGGAGAAAGGGGAGGTGACGACAATGGTGATGATGATGTCATGGAGGTGAATTGACTTACATTTCATTCAAACCAGTGTTTCTCAATGTTTCAGTTTCTCCATGTTTCAGTTTCTCCATGTTTTGGCTTCTCCATGTTTCAACTTCTCCATGTTTCAGTTTAACATGTGCGTATGCAAAGCAATTGCAACTTATGGTGCGCACACCTTTCTTCACAATGTGAAGAAAGGTGTGCGCACCATAGAGGCGTTGGGCATTTCTGTGGTGGGTGAGACCTGCACTTTGGCAAGCGTAACTTGGGCTACGCTTGGCCAAATCACATGCGATTTGGTGCGTTGGAGAGCTCATGACTAGCCCTATACAATTTTTTATCATGTTTATGTTTAAAAACTAACACAAAATGACGTTTTTCCCTTTGTAAACTGACTGTCTTTAAATTCCTGCTCACATAGCTTGAGGCAACGAGAAAGCTCACGCACAGTCTCAGATTCGCCCAAAACAGAAGACGTAAACCACTAAAGACGATCAGATGAACATTGGGACCGCACCATGTAGATTTCCTGACATTTCTGAGTAACAAACCAGAGCTCTCAGACTTGAGACTCTAGTGCCGCAGACTAAGGGGGCAGCAGAACCGCTGTCGCTCAGCTTTAGCGACATTGGCCAGCAACGAGCGTGGGTTCCCGTATGCTGCATCGACAACACTGCTGCCTCAACCTATGCACTAGATAGTTTCCTTTTTGGTATCAGAGGCGTTGTGTAGCAGACGTAGCAACTGTAGTGGCATGCAGGTTCTTGACTACGCCGATGGACCTCCCATAGGCGCAAGTGAAGGGGAAATGCAACTGGTTTTTTTGACAGAAACAAGCTGCCCAGTGGCGGCATCAGAATTTCTTGCACAGTCACTAGGCCAAGGGAAATGCTGCCGGATTTGTTTCCGGCATCCTTGACCTCCACGTGTGATGCAGGGAGATGAGCGGCTAGCACAGTGACGTCAGACAACCTGTAAGCAACGACGCACGTGGCAGCGCCGACGTGAGGAGTGAGTGATTAGTAGCAATAACAGTAGCAGTAGTAGCAGCAGTAGCAATAGTAGCAGCAGCAGGAGAAGCAACAGTAACTGTTACAACAGCAGTGGCAGCAACGGCAGCGGCAGTGGTGACTACGACTATAGCAGCAGCCGTAACAGCGGCAACAGCAGTAGAGCAACAGTAGCAACACTAGCGGTGGGAACAACAGCGGCGGTAGCAGTAGCGGCAGCCACAACGGCAATGATACTAATAGCAGCAGTAGCTACAATAGCTGCAATAGTTGCAGCAACTGCGGCAGCAGCGGCAGTAGCAACCGGAGTAGCGGAAGCAGCGGCAACGGTGGTAGCGGCTGCAGTAGCGGTTGTAGTAGTGGCACTGGCAGCGACAACAATTGTAACACCAGCCGCGGCCACAACAGTAGCAGCTTTCAGGAATGCTTTCCTGGTGTGCCCTAATCCACCACAAGTGTCCACGGATTCTTAGTGCAAAGAGACTTCCAAAGGGGTGTGTGCTTTGGGTCGCCACAACGCCAAAGGAGCAGAATTCTGGCAGAATGCAGATTGCGGAAACGAAGAAAGGCTGAGGACCATTAATGGTTACTTATTTTGGTTAGATTATACCATATTCTTATAGCCTGTGATCTAAGATTTCCAACGCATCCAAGAACGCCTAAAACGGAGCAGTACAGTCCCTGCTACGACCGTCGAAGTAACCCTTGGTGGAGCCGAGCCGCCCACCATGCCAACGAACAGGAGTGACGGGAGGCGCTTTGACGGTGGCCTGTCGAAGGGCCCTTCCTGTCATTCCAACATGGGGAGGGGCTGGCCCTGGTCCAGGAGACCATCCACATCCATTCCTTCATGGCCCATGTGCCTTTGGAGTCCATTGGAGACGAACTCGGATCACTGGTGGTGGATTATCCCGCCACATATGGCGGGTACTAGATTCCACCCACCGTCCACCCGAACTTCGGATGGGGCTAACTTTCTGAATTCTCAACAAAATTGAGCAACTGAAAGGAGTTCAAATCTGAAATCTCATTAGACGTTCAACTACTCTCTAGTGGTCGAACCAGGAAAGCGGCAAACGGCATCCATGACAGGAGCACTTTTTAACAATCTCCCCCGTGCACCTTCCATGCCGGATGCCTCATGCGCACTCTCACTCTTCCGCTCCTGCGCCTTCAAGCCCTTCACAGCTTGTCAACCCAAGCCCTGCAAGGTTGATCATGTGCCGATCCTGGGGCTGCGCTTTGGTCAGCAATCCGCGAGCATGTGTTTCGTGCTGCAATACTGTAGCACAACCTGTCCCTTCTCCACCATGTCGTGCGCGTAGTGGTAGCGCACATCGATGTGCTTTGTCCTCTTGTGCTGTGTTGGGTTGTTGGTTAGCGAGATGGATCTGGTGTTGTCCTCCTGAAACACCGTAGGCTCCTGCTGCGGCACGTCCAGCTCCCCCAGCAATCTGCGGAGCCACATTGCTTCCTTGACCGCCTCGATCAGAGCAATGTACTCCGCCTCCACTGTGGAGGTGGCGACGCAGTCCTGCTTCCTGCTGCACCATGAGACTGCTGCACCTGCGAGGAAGAACACATAGCCAGAAGTGGAATGCCTCTTGTCCACGACGTAGTCCGCGTCAGTGGAGCAGACCAGCCGCAAGGGGTCTGACCTCCCCTTTCCATCGCACTTCAGGTGCGTGTGCAATGTTGCCTGCAAGTACCGGAGGATGAGCTTCACCGCTGTCCAGTGTAGTGGCCCAGGATTGGCCACGTACCTGCTCACCTGGCCCACCGCATAGGCCAGGTCCGGCCGAGTCGCCACCATGGCATACATCTGGCTGCCCACCACAGATTGGTAGGGCACCTCCGCCATGTCCTCCTTCTCCTCTTTAGTTTGCGGTGCCATTGCCGTACTTAGCTCACAGCTTGTGGAGAACAGAATGCCCACTGGTTTGCAGTCCTCCATGCCGTACCGCTTCAAGACCTCGGCCACATACTTGACCTGCCCCAGCTTGAGCGTGCGCGCCCTCCGGTTCCGGGTAATAGTCACCCGAGGTAGTACTCCAGCTCCCCCATGTCCGTCATCTTGAATCCGCTGCTCAATTGTTCCTTGAGCTACTGCAAAGCTGCCAGATCTGAGGAGCACATGATCAGGTCGTCCACGTAGAGTACGACAATCTGATGGAGTCCCTTGCTGCGCCGCACGTACACACGGTGGTCTGACTCACAGCGCTTGAAGCCAAGCTCCGCCATGTAACCGTCCATCTATTAGTACCAGCACCTGCGCACCTATTTTAGCCCATACAAGGCCTTCCGCAACTTGCACACCTTCCCCTCCAGCACATCGACCCCCTCCGGCACCTCAAGGTAGATCTCCTTGTCAATGATGCCATTCAGGAATGCCATCTTGACATCCATTTGGTGGATCTCCATGTCCTTCGCGGCTGCCACCACAAGGATTGTCCGGATGCTTGTGAACTTGGAGATGGGTGTAAACGTCTCATCGCAGTGTTTTTCTTTCCACTGCACATACCCCTTCGCCACTAGCCGCGCCTTGTACTTCTCCACCTTGCTTTCCTTGGTGAGCTTCACTTTGAATACCCACTTGGAGCTGATCACATTCGCTCCCTCAGGTCGATCCACCAACTCCCAAGTGCCGTTCTCAGCAAGGGACGCAAGTTCAGATTTTATTGCTTCGTCCCACTGCTGCCCGTCAGGCCGTGCAAGCGCCTCTTGCACGGTTGTCGGCACCATTGCGGCTGCCATCATGCACCGTGCCATGTCGACCCAGCGTCCCTTGCTTGCGTCATACTGCTTTGCCGCATTCTGCTGCAACGCAACAACCTAGCTGACGCTAGCTGTTGGTACTGCTGCTGCCCTGCTGCTCCTCACGCTCAAGGAGTTGGAAGCACGCCTCCTGCTTTGGAGAGTGGGCTGCGTCAATGTTGTTACTGCTGCTGCAGTAGCTCTGTTACTCATCAAACGTGACATCGCGGCTGGTGATGACGTCCTGCATCCGTGGATCAAAGAGGCAGTACACCTTGAGCGCACTCTTGTACCCAACAAACGCGTACGCCTTTGCACGCGGGTTCAGTTTGGAGTCTTTTCTTTGCACGGCCTGCACCAACGCGTGCGTCTTGCACCCAAACGCCTTCAGGTGTGCCACGCTTGGTTTGCGCATGCTCCAAGCCTCCTGCGGCGTCTTCCAGTCGCCCTTCTCCTTCAGCACTGCCGTTGGGGTGAGATTGGTGATGTAGCACGCCGTACTCACGGCCTCGGCCCACAGACTCCGTGGCAGTTTAGCGTCCACGAGCATCATCCGTGCCATTATGAGCAGCGTCTGGTTCATACGCTCTGCCACGCCATTAGATTGTGGCGTGTACGGAGTGGTCGGCTGCCACTCCATCCCCTGCTCCTTCAGCCACACTCCGCAGCCCACGTACTCCCCACCATTGTCGCTGCGTTGCGCTCTGACCTTGCGGCCAGTCTGCCTCTCCACCACTGCGACATACTTCTTCAGCTTGCCTAGCACATCGCTCTTCCGTTTCATGAAGTAGACGTAGAGTTTTCTGCTGCAATTGTCAATGAAGGTGACGAAGTACCGCGTGCCTCCAATGGACGGCATCTTGATCGGTCCACACACATCACTGTGCACGACCTCAAGCAGGTTCTCGGCCCGCCGTTGTCCGTCTTTAAATGGCTTGCATTTTGCCTTGCCCACGATGCAAGGCTCACACTTGTGCTCTACGGAATCTGCTGCTGCGTCTGCTGCACCGGTGATGTTGAGGCCGCGAACCATCTCATGCTTCGCCATCTCTTGCACGACTGCGGGCGACGAGTGCCCCAGCCGCCAATGCCACAGCTGCAGGTCTGCTCCCCCGCCTTTTGCGAGGTTGACGACGCGTGCTGGCGGGTCTGCTGCATTTGTTGCTGAGGGGATGACCTTGGTCTAAATGATGTAGAGGCTTCCCTTGCGTTTCGCCTCGAGCACAACCTCGCTGCCGCCGTCCATCCGCACGACTGCACCTTTCCTGCGGAAGAGCACTTCATATCCCTTGTCTGTCAAACGGCTTACTCTCAAAATGTCAGCCAGGCCGGGGACATGTTGTACGTTTTGGATAACACGCCACACCTTTTTACCACCAACCACCACCTCCACGTCCACATCACCTTGGCCGGCTGCAGGTGACCTTGTCGTTGGCGGTCACCATGGACTTAGCAGACTTGGTGTAGTTGATGAACCCCACCTTTTCAACTTGGGTATGCTCCTCCGCACCTGAGTCAAGGCACCGCCGGTTGGCACCCTTCAGATCGTGGCTCTTTGTGCCATTGAGGAGCGCCTTCTTGCCTTTGGCGCCTTTGCCGCCTTTGCCGCCGGCTTGCGCCTCCTTCGGACACTCCTTGGCCCAATGGCCCTCCTTGCCACAGTTATGACATGCACCCCTCTTGGTGCCCTTCTTGCTGCCGCCCTTACCGCCGCCTCGCTTGCCGCTGCTGCTACCACCCTGCGTTTTGGTGACCAGGGCAGTTGAGGTTGGCGATGTCTCGCCACCGCTCCGATGGTGTACCTCGTTGCGGACGTACTCGGCGACTGCACCGTAGGTGAGTTTATTCTCCTCCCAACCTCCCAGCATGGTGATGAGAGGACCCAAACTGTCGGGTAGAGCCCTGAGGAGTGCCATCGCTTGCATCTTTGTGTTAATCTTCCACCCCACATCATTACATTATGAGACTCGATCTGTTGCATGGCGGAAATGACGTTCTCACCCTCCTCCATCCTCACCGTCAAAAGTCGCTTTATTGCGAAGATCTTGTTGGCTAGGGATGTTGACTGGTGAATGGAGCAGAGCTTCTTCCACGCGTCAGCTGCCAGGTCGCAGCCCTGCATGTAGCCCCACTCAGATTCATTCAGCGCCGACAATAGGAGCATCATTACCTCCGTGTTCTTCCTCGCAAAGGCCGTCTTCTCCTCGTCCGTTGCGCTTGCATCTTGAACCTCTGTGCCCTTCATGAGCTACAGCAGTCCCTTTTACGCAAGGTAGATCTCAAAATGCCACCGCCATAGCCCAAAATGAGGGCCGCCCATGTAATTTTGGATGGGCGAGGACTCTGTCTTCTGCACCATGTTGAACTTCTGCAATGGACAGTCTCAAAGTGCAACGGCGATGTCGCCCGGAGCGACACTCCCATACGTTGCGGAAGCCGTGAACGTCTTGGTAGGCTGATCAGGGCTGTGGCCCCATAACCCTTTGTCAGGAATGCTGTCTTGGCATGTCTTGATCCACCACAAGTGTCCACGGCTACGTAGTGCAAAGAGACTTCCAAGGGGGTGTATGCTTTGGGTTGCCACAACACCAAAGGAGCAGAATTCTGGCAGAATGCAGATTGTGGAAACGAAGAAGGCTGAGGACCATTAATGGTTAGTTACTTTGGTGAGATTACATCATGTCCTTATAGCCTATGATCTAAGCTTTCCAAGACATCCAAGCACACCCAAAATGGAGCAGTAGATCCCCTGCTATGACCGTCGAAGTAACCCTTGGTGGATCCGAGCCGCCCACCATGCCCACGAACGGGAGTGACGGGAGGCGCTTCGACGGTGGCCTGTCGAAGCGCCCTTCCTGTCATTCCAATGTCGGGAGGGGCTCGCCCTGGTCCAAGAGACCATCCACATCCATTCCTTCATGGCCCATGTGCCTTTGGAGTCCATTAGAGACGGACTCAGATTAATGGCGGTGGATTATCCCGCCACTTATGGCGGGTACCAGATTCCACCCGCCGTCCACCCGAACTTCGGATGGGGCTAACTTTCTGAATTCTCAACCAAATCGAGCAACTGAAAACTCGAAGCCGCATGGAAAAATCCAAAGAGTCCAAATCTGCAATCTAATTAGGTTTCCAACCACTCTCTAGTGGTCAAACCAGGAAAACGGCAAACGGCATCCATGGTATGAGCACTTTTTAACAGCAGCCGCGGTGGCAGCTGCGCAGGTTCGGCTGCTACTACGAATGTTGAAGCAACGGCTGCCGTGTCAATGGCCGTAGCTGCAGGCTGCCGCTGCAAGGCAGTGGTGGCAGCCTTTCCACTGCCCCTGAGCCCACGGCCATCCGGCCTAGGGCTCGACCAATCCAAGATGAACTCAGGAAGAAAATAAACAAAAAATCCAACAGCCGCCGCTTAGGACCTGCAGCAACAACTACCGCATCAGCCGCAGCCGTAGCAGTAGCAGTAGCAGCAGTAGCAGTGGCAAAGTTAGTAGCGCCAGCAACTGCAGCGGCAGCAGCAGCAGGAGAAGGAGCAGCAGCGGCCGTAGCAGCAGTAGTGGCAGCATAAATAGCGGCAGCAGCAGCAGTTGCGGTAGTAACGACAACAACGACAGCAGCGGTAGAAACGGCAGCAACGGCAACAGTGTGCATCAGGATTGACTACTCCAATAGCCACCTTTGTAACAGAAGCGGCAGTAGTAGTGGCGGTGGCAGTAGCAATAGGGACAGCCGCAACAGCATCCGCGGGAGCATTAGCGGCACCAACAACATTGACGATAGCAGCCGCCACAACAACCTCAGCATACGCAGTTGCGGTAGCACCTGGAGCAGCATGAGTAGCAGCAAAAGCACCAATGCCCAGCCAGGGCAATCTTGGCAGCACATAGGATAGCTCTGCGAATCCCCTCATTGCAGACCCCATAGTGGACCTGTAGCGACAGGTCGATTAGCTGCGCCAGATGCTTGCTGCGACCAGCACCAGCTAGACTGTCCTCCTCGGACAACCTGGTCATGCACTGACTGCAGTAGCACAAACAGCAGTACAGCAGGCGCAGTAGCTGATGGAAAGTGGGGCAGCCCTCAGGAAGGTGATCAGGCTCACTAAGAGCCGCCTGGGCAGGACCAACTGTTTGTGAGAAGGAGTTGCAGGTTGCATAGACAGAAATTACGGAAGCAAATGTAGGTTTGCAGAGAATGCAAAGGTCTAAATCGACTCTTTAGTGAGAATTTAAATAGTCACAGCTTCTAACAAGCCCTTATACATGTCATTTGGCCAAAGGAGCACTGAGATACACTCTGTCAAAGTTGACCCTCTACTACACTCCTACTCTAGCGTGATGAGCGGTAGTCACATTAGCATGCATTAGAATTATATCTCTGACGGCCTGTGCGGCTAGTAATCCTCAAATGCTCCTCCCTGGAAGTATCTTGAAGGCCCTCCAGCTGCCTTTTCTCTGTGAAGACCGCTCCCAGCAGTCTTGGTCAATAATTGTGGCAGTCTTGTGTGCTGAAAGTGCTCTGGTCGCCACTTGAATCCGAACCATGATCTCCAAACTTTGGAAAACCATATCTCACCCAAATGGACTCCGAATTGAGTTCTGTAAAATGGGTTGGAACCTGCAAAACATTCTCTATGCATCTGTGCTGTCAAATTATTTTTATCAAGCAACACATTTTTGTCCTTTTCTGGATCTCTCATATCCATCATTCCCCCACTTTGCAAGAATAAAGATCACACAAGTCCGCACTGTCCCCTCAGCTGCTGAAAGCGGTGCGCTGCTAGCAGCTCGGTCAAGAAGTCTGCCAGCATCATACTTGAAGGGAAGAACTTGATATGCACCAACTGCTTCACCACGAGCTCACGGATGAAGTGGTACCGTAGGTCGATGTGCTTGGTGTGGGCATGAAACTCTGCGTTCTTGGTCAGAGCAATGGCGCTCATGTTGTCACATTAGATTATAGTCACTGTGGTATGAGGCTATCCAAGGCTTGCTAGCAGCTCACGCAGCCACACGGCTTCTTTTGCGGCTTCACTCAGGTGATGTACTCTGCTTCTGTGGAGGAGAGGGCGACACACTCTTGTTTCTTGCTCCTCCAGCTGATTGCACCTCCAAACACGAACCCACTGGTTGACCTCCTTGCATCCAGGTTACCCCTCCAATCTGCATGGCTGTAGCCGATGAGGATGGGGCTGTTGTTGCCGTTGAAGGTAAGGCAAAGGCTGCTGCTGCTGTCAAGGTAGCGCAGCATGCGCTTGACCGCTTCCCAATGCGGCACGCCTGGATTTGCACAAAAACTGCATAGCACTCCCACTACTTGGCTGATGTCGAGGCGCGTGCCTACTGCTACATACATGAGGCTCCCAACTGTAGCTTGGTACGGGACTGCTTCCATGCAGCTGCTCTCTTGCATGCCATTAGGAGTCTGCGTCATGGTCAGCTTTGCTCCCACTTCCAGTGGTGTTGCGGCCTTGCGCGCTCCCGCCATGTTAAAGCGCTTAACGATGTCACTCACGTACTTGCTCTGCGACAACTCCAAATTCTGCTGCTGCCGGTCACGCTTGACCTGGAGGCCAAGGTAGTAACTGAGCTCTCCCATGTCTTTCATGTCAAACCTGGCAGCAAGGGATTTCCTTACATCGTCCAAAAGAGACTTGGAGTCAGATGTAATGAGCAGATCATCAACATAGAGCAAGATGATGACCTGCCTTGCCTCATGCACATGCCCATAGACCGCATGGTCGGCTTCGCTGCGCACAAACCCAAGGCCAGCCAGCTGCTCATCCATCTTGTTGTACCATGCTCGCGGTGCTTGCTTCAGGCCGCAGAGGACCTTCACAAGCTTGTACACCAAATCCTCCTTTCCCTCGACCACATACCCCTTTGGCTGCTCCATGTAAACATCTTCCTCAAGGTCACCATTCAGAAATGCATATGTTACATCCATTTGGTACACCTCCGAGTCCATGGTATCAGCAAGAGCGAGGATCGCTCGGATGGATGGCAACTTTGCGACAGGTGCAATTGTCTCATTGAAATCCGCACCCTCAGTCTATACATACCCCTTTGCAACCAACCGTGCTTTGTACCTGAGCACCTTACCATCCGCAACATGCTTGCGCCTGAAGATCCACCGGCACCCGATCACCCGGCTGCCATGTGGAGTTTCCTCAAGGGTCTAGGTGCCGTTCTTCATGAGCGCACCATACTCCTCGTCTGCTCCGGCACGTCAATCTGCCACCTCAGCGCTGTGCATGGCTTCAGCTAATGTGGCTGGGTCATCGGTGAAGATGAGGAAGAGGAGCTCAAGGTCAGATGACTTCGTTGGTGGTGCAACGGTGTGCAGGTTCAGCCGCTCCCCCTGTTGCATCTGCTTCTTTGCGAGCCTCTCGGACTGCTGTAGCTGCTCCCCATTGTTCTTCACACCTTTGTTGATGCGTGTGGACTGTCGTGGCAGCTTCTGTTTGTTGCTTTGCTGCTCCTCCTCATCAGATTTGGCTGCTGGCTCCTTCTCCTTCCCAGCTCCCTCCACCTCCTTGTCATTGCCGCTATCACTGCCATCTTCCGCACCACCCTCTTCCGCTACCGGTTCTTTTCCCACTTCAGGTACAAGTACGGGAGCAAGCGAAACTGCAGACATAGGGCTCCAAGTCCAGGCTTTCACATCCTCTTGAAAGACCACGTCACGGCTGCGGATAATCTTGCGTGCGGGGAGGTTGTAGAGGCGGTATCCCATGGTATCGTAGCCGAGGAAGGCAGCCTTCACTGACTTTGCGTCCAGCTTATTGCGGTTACCGGCAGGCACGTGCACAAATGTGCCACACTTGAAGACTTTCAGGTGCGTCACTATTGGCTTGCATCCCGTCCACGCCTCCTCCGGTGTCATCAGTGGCACGGCGCGCATGGGACTCCAGTTTTTCAGGTACACGGCAATGTTGACCGCTTCCACCCAAAAGGTTAGCAGGAGATCCGCGTCTTGGAGCATGCTCCAAACACGCTCCATGAGCGTGCTGTTCACGCGTTCAGCCACGCCGTTCAGCTGTGGTGTTCCGGGTGGGGTGACCTCATGCCTGATCCCGCGATGCTTGAGGAAGTTGCGGAAGTCATTAGAGAGGTATTCTCCTCCACTGTTGGTGTGAAGCACTTTCAACCGCCTGCCACTCTCATTCTGTGCTGCAGCAGCAATCCACACCTTGAAAGCATCGATCCACGCATCCTTTCCAGCCAAGAAGGACACCCACATCTTCCTCAACTTGTCATCAATAAACACGACAAATTACAACTTGCCAGACAAGGACTGAGATGGCATGGGACCGCACAAATCAGAGTGAACAAGTGAAAGAAGCTCAGCCGCCCCCTTCCCTTCCCCGGAAAATGGAGCGCGGCCTTGCTTCTCTTCAATGCAGCTCTCACAAGGCAATGCACCAGGCTGCTTCACCCCCTCGAGCTCCAGGCCGCGGACCATCTGTTGCATGGAGATGATTGCGCCAAAGCCAAGGTGACCAAGCCGGCGATGCCACAAGCCGATGTCATGTTTTTCCTCTCTCGCCGCCAACGCTCAGTCGGCTTCCTTCTCCAACACCACAAAGAGACAGTGAAGTCCGTCCTCCTTGTCCCCTTTTGCAAGCACACGGCCTGCACAAGCAGAGATGGTGCATCCACCATTCTCAAAGCAAACCTGCATGCCTTTGGAGATGAGAGATGAGACAGATAGGAAGTTAGCTGGCAGCCCCTGAACATGGAGCACCCCCTTCAGACATCGTTCCACGTTCTTACCCTCAACGGAAGCACAAAACACAATCTCACCCTCTCCAACTGCCATTTGCACATAATCATCCCCCATGTACACCCAACGAGGCTCAATGGCAGTGTAGACAACGAACCACTCCCGGCGACACGTCATGTACCGCGTGGCTCCTGAGTCAATGATCCTGAACAAGGCGGCATTGTCGGAGACGCGCAGGACGCGGATGGTTATCACGAATCCACTCTCCCAATTTGTTGTGTTGGTGGAAGCGTCGGACTACTTTCCCGCTCCCACTCCAGCTGCAAGGTCCACCTTCTTCTTCCAGCATTCGCGTGCCCAATAGCCTGGCTTCTTGCAGCAGTGGCGGTTCCCCTTCTTCTTCCCTCCTCTGCCATTGCTCTTGGTTGGTGCAGCACCACCCCCATAACCAGATTTGGTGATGAGAGCGACATCCAGTCCGATTCCGCCATCCTCTCCCTTGCGTCGCTCCTCCTCAAACAGCAGGCTCTCCTCCACATCGTTGAGGAAGAGCTTGTCGCCACGCTGGTCCAAGGCAACAATGAGGGGAGTGTAGCTGCTAGGAAGGTCAAAGAGGATGGTTAGAATGAGCACACATTCCTTGACAGGGTCCTCAATTGCAGAAAGTTGGTCGGCAAGAGACTTCACCATGTTGATGTAGTCAATCATGGATCCAGACTCATCCACCTTCACAGTGTGAAAGCGATGATGTAGCTGCATGTTCATGAGGATTAACTTGGATGCATAAGCAAACTCAAGTTTTTTTATACCTCCTTAGGCGTGAGGATGCCACGGACGAGGAGTTGTTTCCGTTCGGCGAGGTAGAGGTGGATTGTGGCAAGGGCGCGGTCACGCTCCTCGCGGTGGGTACGTGCCTCACCAGGTGAGAGAGAGGACTGAGCTGGTTCCTCCTCACTCACATGGCTCCAGATTCCCTTCCCCATCAGCACCATCTTCATGTTTTTGCTCCAGTTGAAGAAGTTCTTGCCTTCGAACTTGGCGATGTCGACGCCGGCCACCACCAAAGCGGATGTCGCCATGGTAGTGCAACATTCAGCCCCCAAACGACTCTCTCACACAACAGGGTGCAAGGAATGTCTCAAGGATGAGGCAAAGCCTTGTTCTAGCTCTGATACCACTGATAGAAATCGGGGCAGCCCTCAGGGAGGTGATCAGGCTCACTAAAAGCCGCCTAGGAAGGACCAACTGTTTGTGAGAGGGAGTTGCAGGTTACACAGACAGAAATTACAGAAGTAAATACAGGTTTTCAGAGAACGCAAATGCCTGAATCGACTCTTGAGTGAGAAAGAGATGGAGAGGACGTCGCATTGTTTTTAGAGACATAGCACTCATTTTCTTGAGTGGACGCTTCCACTTGGTAGCAGTGCACGACCAGCTCTATTGACAACAGCCAGCCACTAATGCTCATGTCACCAACCAGGGCTGATGGCGGTATTACCAGTACCGCAGTACACCGGTTTTTTGTACCGCGGTATTGCCAATACCACGGTACGGTACATTTTTCCGATACCTGTACGGTATCGTTACCGACCTCTAAAGGTGCCCCTCTCTTGTACCGCGTTATTGTACCGCAGTGCAATACCACGGCAAGATCATAAACAAAGAGATGTATTTGTTAGAATACCAGTAGCGCATTATGAATGTTGGAGAACGTAATGAGATTATGAACGGGAAAGAATCCTCCTGCTGTTAGTCCAGTCGGAATTGACTGCAACGTTACAGTTATTAGCTCAGCTGCCGTCAATCTTTCAAGATTGATGTCAGGAAGATGAAATGTGTCAACCCACGCAAGTTCCATGGGTTTGTGCATTCCAACCTGCAGTTGTGTGACGTAACCGCGTCACACAAGTGCAGGATGCACAATTGCTACCGCGATTCATTGGCTTGCCGATGGTGTCGGCAAGCCAATGAATTGCATAATTCGAGGCGACTGATTGGCGCAGGCAGTCATCGTGTCGCAACACGCGACACAATGGCTGCAGCTGCACCAAACCTTTGTGTTGCCCGTGGAAGTGCACGAGGACGTGGAACTAGGAAGTGAGGTGAGAATCTGCGTACGAAGTAAGCTATGACGTACACCTTCACCCTCGACATTTGAAACTTCAAGGCTCAAAAAACAAAGTCCTAGGGACAGACCAAAGACATGAGCGGCACATTCGACCAAAATAGCTTTGAAAATAGCTTGAAAGCCTAATGCAGCAGAGTTAGCAGCAGACAACAGCTGAAAACTAGAATTGACTGCTTAGGAAGTGAGAATAGGCAACAATGGGAGACCCCTACAAGTTCTAGCTACCCCCCAGCTCTGTAGAGCTTGTTACTTAGTTTCTAAGCCAATCATAAAAAGACCCATTTTCTGGCAGGCAGGGAGTTCTCGGTGAGCCCTGCCAGACGACCGATGGCCCAAAACCCGGGCGTCGTCTGTTTTGCCTGAAAATGGGACCATACCATAATACGCATGCCACGAACGCAGTCGTGCAGTCAGAATCACATTGAAAAAGCCAGCAAGTTATAACCGCCTGAGCCCAGGCGGTGTCTACGCTAGACCTTGGCCCCAACAGTGTCCGAATAATATGAAACATGGACCCTAACCAGAGCATGGAGCTGCATATGTAACACCGCAGTCAGACCCAGCACTTGACGTGTGCTGACGGCATATGCAGCGGCAGTGACTGCCAGCAGCACGACTGCCAAGGAGGTCGACCGATGGAGCTGAGCACTTTGGATGGAGGAGGCTCCGGCCAAATGCGTCTAGGCCTCGACGTGCGTCTACTCCACCACACAACACTCCAGCAGCGTCACGTCTCGCTATCAATCATCTACACGCCGATGTACACAAGCCGGGAGGACACAGGAGAGCACAATGAGAGATGCGTGAAAACCAACACTCACATGCGCAGTGCACATAGACGAGCAAAGAGCACGAAGACCAAGTGGACAGGGGTAGAGAGAGAGAGAGAGAGAGAGAGAGAGAGAGAGAGAGAGAGAGAGAGAGAGAGAGAGAGAGAGAGAGAGAGAGGGCCTCATGGACGCACACCAACTGCAATCACAGCCTTCTTGAATGAGTCACGCTTCAGTGCCTTGGTAAAGAATTCACCCAACTGCAGTGCCGTCTCAATCCACACATTGCTCATGATGCGGTCATGCAACAATGAACGCACATAGTGATGCTCGACATTGATGTGGTTTGTGCAAGTTTAATGCACGCCGTCATTGTCAGCAATGACCATGGCACTCTCATTGTCACAGTGCAACGTGATGGACGGGGCAGACTGACGCAACTCGGACAACAGGTGACGCAGCTACACGCTCTCAGATGCGCCAGAACCAAGGGCCACATACTCAACCTTAGTAGTGTTGCGTACAATGCAGCCTTGCTTGACGCTACGCCAGGACACAGTCGTGTCGCCAACAAGAAAGATCCAGGTAATACGACTCTTATCATCTAAACTGTTGGCCCAGTTACTGTCGGAATAGTCTACCGCAACAACGGATGGCTGTCAGCGGAACATGAGACCTCGCCGTGGGATCAAAATGACGTAGCGCTGTTGTCAAACCGTGGCCTCGAAGTGGAGGTGACACGGCTCCTAAGAGAACTAGGCCAGTAGGTTGACGGTGAACGCAATGTCTGGATGCATCTTTGTAACCAGGAACAACAGTGACCCGATGACACGCAGATACATGGTCATGTCTACTGGCTCCTCCACAACGGCTGGATCAGAACTCTTCAGCTTCACCTACCCATCAAGTGACATGGGTGAGGATGCTCTCCGCACGAGGGGTAGGTCCTCAGCAAAGTTCCCTGACAAAGTCTGGACATAGACGGCCTGATGGACGTGCAGGACACCCATGCAGCGATCATGCTCAAGCTCCATGCCCAGAAAGACTCGAGCCAATCCAAGGTCCTTCATCCGGTAGGCGTCATGCAACAGGTCCTTCGCTTGCTGGATGGCAGCTGCAACTGGTGATGCGATGAGCAGGTCGTTGATGTAGAAGAGGACAGCGACAAAGGTCTGGCCTCACCGACTGATGAAGAGTGCCGGGTCGGCACTGTTGCCAAGGAGGCCGTCGTTGAGAAGCGTACGACTGATCTACTGATTCCAACAACAAGGTGACTACTTCAAGCCATAGAGGGGGATCCTCTGCTTCAAGACCTTGCCAGAGCCATCGTCAAAGCCTGGAAGTTGCGTCACGTAGAGCTCCTCGCCCTCCAGAGAGCCATGGAAAAAGGCGTTGCTCACATCCATGTGATGCATCTCCCACCCATGCTGGGCAACCAGGCTGAACAACGCCCGGCTAGTGGAGAGCTGACCGACCGGGGCAAAGATCTAGTCATAGTCAATCCCAAGGACCTGAGCAAGCCCCTTGGCTGTAAGATGGGCCTTGTACTTGTCCAGGGACCTGACCGGCTTCCACTTACGCCGAAGGACCCACGTGGCGCCGATGGCCTTTCGGCTGGGGGGAAGGTCAACAAGCTTGCAGACCTCATGTTGCCGATTGGCGGCAAGCTCGTCAGTGCATGCAGCCTCCATTGTGTAAAATCAGGAGATGCCCGAGCCTCACGTAGGGCTTGGGCGTAGGATGGCTGGATCCTCTAGGCGTTTTGTGGGTAGAAAATTGAGTGAGTCCGCGTCTCACATGCCAGGTGGTGTATGTGTGAGCGTAGCTGTGACGGCATATCGATGCTCTTGATGGAGCATGGTGTAGCCCAAAAATGACCCTGGATGTAAGTCAATGATGACCGCCAAAGTGGCCAAGTCAAGGGCTTTGGTGCTAGGGTCCCCACTCACGACTGTCGGAGTTGGTCTGTCGGGAGGCAGAGAACCTCGTGGGGTGAGAGGGGGTCCTAGTGCGACAGGGCACAAGGCGACAGCCTATGTTTTCGTTGACAGTCAGGGTCAGAGACTCCCGTCCAGGCCACGTGTGTAGCGTGCCGGCGCGGACGAGGCAACCGGCTTGGAGGTGCTAGTAGACATAGATGGGGTAGCTCGCCCGGAGGGGCTCGCAGACATGGACAGGACAGCCAGCACAGAGGTGCTAGCGGACGCAGATGGGTCGGCTAGACCGAATGGACTGGTAGACACGGACGAGCAGCTAGCGCATATGTGTTGGCGGATGCAGATGGGACAGCTGGCCTCGAGGAGCTGGCATACACGGACAGGGCAGCTGGCCTGGAGGGGCTGGCGGACACGGATAGGGCAGCTGGCGCAGAAGTGCCGGCAAACACAGATGGGGCAGCTGGCCCGGAGTGGCTTGCAGACAAGGTCGGGGCAGCCGGCGCAGATGTGTTGGCGGACGCAGATGGAGTAGCTGGCCCAGAGGGGCTGGCGGACACAAAAGAGGCAATCGGCGTAGAGGCGCTGGCGGACGCACATGGGGCAACAGGCCCGGAGGGGCTGGCGGACACGGACGGGGCTTTTGGCGCAGAGGTGCCAGCGGGCGCTAACGATGTGACCCCCGGATGCGGCTAGATGGAGGAAGGACCCACCACTCTCCCACATGACGAGAGGGACATCAACGCGTCTGAGCGAATGAGGTTGCAAGGAAACAAGTCCTCAAAGAATAGGGCATCCCGAGACTCAACGATGGAGTGCAGTGATGGATCCCGAAAACGTCATGCCTTGGAATGACGTGAGACGCCAAGGAAGGTGCAAGGACAGCCGCGTGGCTCAAACTTGTTACCTTTTTGTGGGGTAGGCAGCCACACGATGGCCACGTAGCGCAACACACAAGCCAGCCGGAGGTCGGCGCGCTCGCCACACCAGTGCTGGTACGGTGTGGACTGACGGGGAAGAGGTCCGTGGGGAATCTAGTTCTAGGCCCCCGTCATGTAAGGCATGGCTTCGAAGTAGAAGCAATCAGAAATACCAGACTTGACGTGCATGGTGCGGATAGCGTCGGCCATGATGCGGTTTCACCGCTCAGAGACGTCGTACAGGGCTGAAGTGTAAGGCGCCGATGTCTCATGACAGATTCTACAGAAGATGAGGAAGAGTCGTCTCCCCCATAAACTCGCCACTGTGATCAAAGTGGAAGTGGCGAAGAGGACAACCACACACGTGCTCAGCACGGACGAGCCACTTCTGAAGGGTGGGGATGACATCGCTCTTCTGTCGAAGACAGAAGACCTGGCGGTAGCGAGAGTAGTCGTCGGTGAGGGTCAGGACATAGCGTCCGTGCTTCCCGACAGTCTCTGTCGGAAGGGGACCCATGACATGAGAGTGGACCAAGTCCAGCGGGGGGCAGACGCACGTAAGGAGGATAGGGGGTAGGTGGACTGATGCATCTTCCCCTGAGCGCACCCAATGCACTCCGTGGGAAACGGAAGTGGAAAGGAGATTGGGCCAAGGCTCGTTGCAGGCTGCGTGCGGAGCATGCTATCGACAGCGGCAAAGTGGACATGACAGAGGCGGCGGTGCAGGAGACGTGTGTGCTGTGGCAAGAGTGTGCCAGTAACAAACACATGGCCTGTGTCGGCCGATGGGGAGGGGACGGATGAAGAAGTAGACAAGCGTAGCACGTGCCACAAGTTGCCACAAGCAGTGGCATGCAAGACGACACGACCGGACGGACGGAACAACACAATGCCAACACCACGCGAGTGCAACACGTCCATGCTCATGCTGTCAAGGGCAGTGATGGATAGGAGGCTGAGCTGAAGACTAGGGACAATGAAGACATCAATCACAAAGACATCCCCAGTGGGGGCTCGGAAACAAACAACACCGACGCCGCGAACAGGTAAAACCTCACCAGAGCCAGTCCAAACCCTAGAGCCATTGGTAACGGGGTCAAGGACACTGGAGGAATTTTGTGAGGCCATCATGTGATGCGTGGCCCCGGAGTCAATGATCCAAGTCTCGGCCGGATCCTGGACCTGTCTCGCTAGGCCGCTAACAGTTACATGGTAGTGGGCGAGGGACGCGGACGCGGTAGACGGGGGTGTGAACCGGGACTGCCAATCATGTAACCATGCGACATCATCATGACGAGGAGTAGGTGGGAGTAGGAGGAGTAGGCGGGCACGACAGAGAACGGAACGAACAAATGTGTAGGGCACGACTGCAACTCAGACTTTGCCATGCATGGCGGGGCAAGGTAACCAGCAACGACGCAAATTCCCTACGTAGGAGGACGAGGCAGTCCGAGCTGGAGTGCAATGAACTGCTCTAGCTGAAGCTCACGGTTGGGGGGCCACAAAAAGTAGACCGACTGCAGCGTGATGGCACCGGAGTTGGGGAAGGAGGAGGGAGGCGCCAAGGGCGGAAGAGTGGGCGCAAACGGCTGCGGATCATGCTATGACGCAGCTATCGGAGCAGGCGGTGCGGACACTACAGAAGCAGTGATAGTTACGGTAGTGGTGGCGAGGCAGCGATTGCGCTGGTGATGCATGGTGGCAATGACGCGCGCCTCGTCTGTCAGGAGCGGACACATGTACCACCTTTGTCCTGGCTGGCCACAGTTGTGGCATACTAAGCTGCCACCACTGGATCCGCTCGACTGCTGCTGTGGGCCTATGCCCTTCTTGCCCTTACATTTCTTCTTTTTGGATGATGAGGCGCCAAAGGACGCAGCTGCTACGAGGGCGGCAACAACCACCAAGGCAATGAAAGGAGAGGCGAGGGCTTCCGTGCACTAGATGTAGGACTCCTGACGTGCCTCCTCGATGCAAAGAAAGAGCTCGTATGCCCAGGGCATGAGGGTGCCTTGGGCAGCCATCATGGCAAGGACGTCCGGGGTGTAATGGACGAAAACGTCGGCGAACACGTCGGTTGTGCCGTGCTTGATGGTGAGGAGCACGGATAGAAGGGGTGGTGCAGCATCTCCCAGGCAGCGAAGGATGTCCTCCGGCTGCTCCCATTAGGAGGTGACCGTCTTGGTCTCCCCCATATTGAGGGAGTTGAACTACCAAAGCAGGCGGCTAGCCTCTGCCTTGTTGGACAGGCAATTAGGGCTTTCGTGAGGATGTGCCATGCCGTTGCGGGATTGGGGAGGTCGCCAGTGGAGAAGTCACCGAGGAAGGGCTCGAGAGCAAGACGTGAAGATGTAAGGGTGACGGGGACAAGAGCACGTGCAGCGCGACCAGTATCATACACCTCGTCGGCCTGGGTGGAGTCACAGGGCAGGACGTAGTACTGCCACAGGCCCTTACCCTGCGCCCAGATACAGAAGCTGAGCTCCCAGCTCCAGAACTGCTCGCCAGCCTGGAGCGGCAGGGGCGGGGTTTCAAACTCCTTTGGCCTGCGGCCAGCACCCATAGCGGGGCCTAGGACTGAGACACGGTCTGCTTTTGGCGCTGACTATGCTGTTGTGCCAAACACTGTGTCGCAGAGGAAATGGGGGGACTAACATGCCCAAGTGGAAGGAAGGGAGGCGACTGCTCATTCTACTGCCGTTACTGCTGCTGCTGTAGCAACTTCTCCTGTAATAGTTGTGTCGGTGGCTGCATTGCTGCTAGCTCCTGCTTCAGCGTTGCGAGCTGTTGGCGTATGGAGGCTAGCTGATCGGTTGAGCTAGCAAAGCCGACGACCGATCCTATAGGGTGTTGGTGATGCTGCGGCTGCTACTGCTACTACAGTTGCAGTTGCTGTTGCTACTCCTGTTGTTGCTGCGGTTGTTGTTGCTGCTGCTGCTACTACTACTACTACTACTACTACTAATATTGTTGTAGTGGTTGTTGTAGTGGCTGCTGCCACTATTACTGCTTCTGCTGCTGCTACTGCTGTTGCGGCTGCTGCTGTTGCAGAGGCTGCTACTACAGCTGCTGCAGCTGCTACTGCTACTGTTGCTGCTGCTTCTGTTGTTGTAGAGGCTGCTGTTGTAGTTTCTGCAGCTACTACTGCTGTTGTTACTAGTGTAGCAGCAGCAGTTACTGCTACTGTTGTTGCTACTGTAGTTGTTGCAAGTGCTGCAAATTGGGGGGGCCAAAGGGACATCCCGTAGAGGAGATCTCCTCCTCACTTTCAGCCATGGTTCCCTCTATTTTGTTTTCCATTGAACTTGCTGGTGAATTAAGCAGTGACGTCAGTAGTGAGGTCAACGTGAACGTCAGTGATGACGTAAACGCTCGCAATTGATGTCGCTCTGGCTACTGTTGCTGGTGTTGTAGCACTGTTGTGGCTGGCGCTGCCGCTACTGACGCCACTACCGTCGCGATGCTGCGTGCTGCTGCTGCTGTTGTACCTGTTGTGATTGTGGTATCAGTTGTTGTGGCTGCTGCTGCTACAGCAACGATTCTGCACACTGATGCTGCTACAACAGGTGCTACTGCTGTAGCAGCAATAGCGAGGGTGGGGGTGTAGCCCCCAGCCCTCGGCGATGTGGGGTTCCAGATTTTTTCTTTTGTTTCCTTTTCCTTTCGTTCATGGTCATTACTCACTGCTGCTACAGTTGCGCGCTATTGCCGTGGCCGCTACTGTTGTTGCTGTTGCCATGGCTGCTACTCCTACTACTGCCTGTTGCCGGCTCCTGCTGCGCGATGCCGCCTACTATGCATTGCCGGCTGCTCCTGCTCGGTGCTACCGTTGCTGCTGCAGCTGTTGTCGACTGTTGTTGCTGCTACTGCTTGTGCTCCCTGCTTGCTGCTGCTCACTACTCGCCACTACTGCAATTGTCCGCTACTGCTACTTGTTGCTTGCTACTCACTGCTGCTCGCTGCTTGCTGCTGCTGCCGGATGCGGCTTCTGCCTGCGGTTGCTGTTGCTGCTTGCTGAAGCAGCTGTTGCTTGCTCTAGCAGCTCCTGCTTGCTAGCTGCGTGCTACTTGCTGCGTGCTGATACTGTTGTTGCCGCGCTGGCAACAGTAGCACAGTCACTTTCCAGGCGGTGTCGTCACCACGTGCGTCGGCACCGCTCTTACGTCGGTCGGTCGGTCGGTCGTGCAGACCGCGAGTCCACAGCCACTACCACCGCCGTAGGATCAGTGCTGTCGAAAAAATTTTGGCAACATTTCCCACGTGTCGGGGGCGTTTTGAAGACGCCACCCAGCGGATCAACGCTGCCGGAAAAAATCCGGCAGCATTTCCATTGCAGGCGCGTTCTGGGGACCTTCGGCGTTGAATGGACGTGTTTGCCGATGTTCTACTGCTTCTGTTGCGCTTTGGCTCTAATGCCAACCTTGAAATCCTAATGCAACAGGTTGGGACAGCAGCGTTGTTGATGCAACGTACGGGATTCCACGCTAATTGCTTGGGCTGCCCCCTCAATCTACTGCATCAAAATCTAAGTCTGACAGCCGTAGTGTTTTTAGAAACGCGTGCGCCAGAGATAGTGCCAGACAACAGCTGAAAACTGGAAATGACTGCTTAGGAAGTGAGAACAAGCAAAAATGGGAGACCCCTCCAAGTTCTAGCTCCCCCCAGCTCTGTGGAGCTTGCTACTCAGTTTCTAAGCCAATCAGAAAAGGACCCATTTGCTGGCAGGCAGGATTTTCTCGTTAACCCTCCCAGACAGCCGACGGCCCAAAACCCAGGCGTCGTCCGTTTTGCCTGAAAACTGGACCATGCCATAGTACGCACGTTACGAATGCAGTCGTGCTGTCAGAACTATCTAGAAAAATAGCAGCAATGAGTTATAGCCGCCTGAACCCAGGAGGCGTCAACGCAACAACAGTGCCCGAATAATATGAAACATGGACCCTAAGCAGAGCATGGCGCTGCAGATGCAACACCGCGGTCAGACCCAGCACTGGACGCCTGCAGACGGCATATGCAGCGACAAGGACTGCCAGCGGCACGACTGCCGAGGAGGTCTGCCGATGGAGCTGAGCACGTTGGAGGGAGGAGGCTCCAGCCAAACGCGTGCAGGCCTCAACGTGTGTCGGCTGCACCTGATGACACTCCAGCAGCCTCGCTTCTTGCCGTCAATCATTTGCACGCCGATGTACACAAGCCGGGAGGACACAACAAAGCACAATGAGAGATGCTTGAAAGCCAACAACTTCAAGGCTTGAAAAATGAAGTCCTAGGGACAGACCAAGGACATGAGCGGCACGTTCGACCAACATAAGACACCCAAAAAATGCCAGGGCTTTTGGAAAAACAGGTCCAAAATTCCAGGGCTGAAAATCATAGTCAAGTTTAACTGTCAGTTAAGTTCTAAAAAGTAGGCGAATGTAAGATACACTACGACATTCAGCTAGATTATCTCTCCCTAAACTTTGCTCCCCCTAAATATCTCCATGTTTCAAGTGAACATCATGCAAAGGTGTATCCTTTCTTTGTGAGTAAATGAAATTGAGTTCCAAGTCTATGAAAATACCATTGATCCCAGTTCTTGAGCTTAGACTTCATTTGTGGTGTTAGCAAAGAATTAGGGCATTCACTACGAGGTACACATTTTGGTACCATGGTACTAAGTGTGTTTTATACAGTAGTATACCGTGTACCGCGGTACTTGTATAATACCACGTCATGCTACCAATACCGTCGGTAACGTGGTACCGGTACCGGTATTGGTATTGAGTTGCGAAAAAACTATGATACCGCAGTATCTGTACCGTGGTATTGTGGTACCACCGTACTTGAGTACCGCAGTACTCAATACCGCGGTACTGCAGCCCTGTCACCGACATTCATGGCTACTCTTCGTAGCAAAGAGCCTGCCTAGGCTTAGGCAGACATATCTAAGAAGATGCATAGAAGCTTCCTAGCCACACTCCCGTTGACCAGGCGTCAGTGCCTAATCAGACCATGACGACAGTCACAAGTCGTGCACGTAACGGCAAGGGTTTGGCTAGGGGACACAAGGCAAAGTGTCTGAATGCTTCATAATCATTTGCAGAGAGAGATAACAAATGACAGGTCCATGGCATAAATACCTGCCGCGGCGCACAGCGGGTGTCGCACGCAGCGGTCCAAGAGCTGTCCTAAAACCGGCCCAAAACCACTGTTTTGGCCGTAACTCTGCGCACACATGTCAGAATGCTGCGCCGTCTGAACCTAGACGTGCAAAATCTTGAGCCAGACGCTACGACTGGTCACACGCACAGTTCCGGAATCAATCTGTGGAAGGACAATGCAAAACATGCAAATCGGCCTCAAGAGCCTGTCCACCGAGAAAACTCTAGCATCTGCAGAAAACCTGCAGAGTACCCCAGCAAGCACCCGGGACGTCATGGCAGCCGCCTGGTGGCTGCTGGCGGGTGAATCCACCAACCATCAGTGCTCCGGCGCCAGCTGGTTCTGCATCAGGGATCTGCACAAGCATGGACACGGCCGAGTGGTCACAGTAAGCTGTACAAACGGACGGAAACAGCTCACATCACAAAACTCCCCCATGACCCGATGGTACGCATGTCCATACGCGTGCAGAACTGACACATGTGCACAACTAGATGTACAACAGTCCATGCTCACACACCCCACTCTCAGCCACTCTCAGGCAAGGGGCGTAGCCCGACAGAACGAATGGCCACCATGAACTTTCCACGCGCAAGCGCCTTGGTCAAGATGTCAGCCCGCTGCATGTCCGTGCCGACCCAGATGACAGAGATCACCTGTCGCTCCACAAGATCACGCACAAAGTTATGCTCAACAGCAATGTGCTTCGTGCGTGCATGAAACACACCAGAGTTGTCTACGATGGCAAGAGCACTCTGGTTGTCACAGCGCAGAACAATGCAGGGCACAGACTGACGCAACTCACGAAACAGACGCTGCAGCCACACCGCATCAGCAGCCCCAGCCCCCAGAGCAACATACTCAGCCTCTGATGAGCTACGTGCGATACAACCCTGCTTGCCACTGCGCCACGACACAGCGGTGCCACCAAGCAAGAATACGTAGCCTGTCCGGCTGTGCCCATCAGGACTCCACGCCCAGTCGCTGACTGTGTAGCCGTCGACTACTACCGAACACTGCCGTTGAAAGCAGAGTCTGAGGTACGGTGTGGAAACCACGTACCGCACCACTCGCACAGCAGCATGAAGGGCTCTCGCCCGAGGACACTGTGAAAACTATGCAAGGAGATTGACGGCCAAGGTAATGTCGGGTCGTGTGGTAGTGGCCAAGTACATCAAGGAGCCAATCAGGCGCAAGTACAGGGTCACGTCCACTGTCTCCCCCAGGTCTGCGGGATCATCCACCTTCAGAGCATCCTGCCCGTCAGGTGTGATGGGGGTGGAGGCTGTAGGAACTGCACCCAAGAGGTCAGCAAACCGCTCCCCCACAACAGGGGCGTAACGTGCCTGGTGTAACAAGAGTGTCCGTCGTTAACGATCACGCACGATCTCCATCCCGAGAAACATAGCTGCAAGACCAAGGTCCTTCATCCTGTAGGCAGCCTGGAGAACTGCCTTGGCCTCCTTCACGACCTCCATAGAAGGAGACGCAATCAGGAGGTCGTCCACGTAGACCAGGATGGCAGTGAAGCTGTCAGGTGTCCGTCTGAGAAAGAGGGACGGGTCAGCGTCACTCTGTACGTAACCGGCACGTGTCAGTGTACCAGTGATCTCCAAGTTCCAACACCTGGGTAACTATTTCAGGCCATACAAGGCCTTGCGCAAGCGCCAGACCTTGTCACCGACCTCGAACCAGGTGGCTGGACCATGTAGATATCCTCCTCTAAGGTGCCATGGAGGAACGCGTTGTTCACGTCCATCTGGTGCAGCTCCCAGTCGTGGTGAGCAACAACCCCGAACAGAGCGTGAGCCGTGGTCATGCGGCCAACCGGTGCAAAGGTTTCAGTGAAATCCACTCCCTCAACCTACGAGAACCCCTTGGCCGTCAAGCGAGCCTTGTAGCGATCCAGTGTGCCATCAGGCTTCACCTTCTTGCGAAAGACCCACTTGGCCTGTACAGCCCTCCGCCCAGGCTGGAGGTCGACAAGCTCATAGACACCGTGCTCACGGATAGCTCTCAGCTCATCCTCACAAGCAGCACGCCACAGGTCTGCATCATGAGCTGAGAGTGCCTCCTTCAACGTGCCTGGATCAGGCATCGTCGAGGGAGCAATCCAGGTGGCTAAGACACACGCCTCCGGACTCGGTCTGGCCGTGACAAGGTCGGCTGCGGCGTCGCAAGCGACCAAGAACTCTTGAGAGACCAACTTGTGGCCGACATGACATGTTGGGTGAATCTCGGTGTAGTCTGTCTGGACACTCAGGCCAAGGGCCTTTGTGCCGGGCTCGCCACTCTGAACACTACGAGTCGGTCGTCTAGGCACAGGGTCAGCAGTCCGCTGAGCTCTAGAGGGCAATGGTTGCCAGGCTCGCGGGAGTACCTCGACGCAGCGCTCGCCTCAGGCTGCGGGGAAGGCTGTTGTGCCAGAGTCGTAGGAGGCATGGGTGGATGCACGGGAGTGGGTGTGACGGAGGGGACTGACACTGGTAAGGGGTCAGGTGTACCAGAGGGGACCGGCACTGGCACCAGTACGGGATCAGGTGTGCCAGAAGGGTCTGACACCGACACAGGGTCAGGTGTGCCAGAGGGAACTGACGCTCGTACGGGATCAGGTGTGTCAGAGGGAACTAGAGCCCGTATGGGATCCGGTGTGGAACAAGGAAGTGGCACAGGATTGGGTGTGTCGGACAATACGGATGAGGCTATTGGACCCACAGCCACGATGGTCGGATCGTCAGCAGCTGGAGACCGGTCAGCAGGTGAGGAAGCCCGGCCGGACCCATCCGCATGACTAATCTCCCCCATCCGCCGGGAAGCCACACAGGTAGGAACGTGGTCGGCGGCCAGCGACAGAATGCTGGACAAGTCGCGGTAGGGGAGAGTCTCAAAGAAGAGAGCATCTCGAGACTCGACAATGCGATGGCGAGCAGGGTCCCAAAACCGCCAGGCCTTCGACCGGGGGGAGATGCCGAGGAAGGCACACATGCGTCCCCGAGGTGAGACCTTAGAACCCTGCTGGTCCTCGGTGTACCAGACACAAGCAAGAGACCCCCAAACGCGAGCGAGACGGAGATCAGCGCGATGGCCAAACCACAGCTCATATGGCGTGACATGGTCTGGAAGTGGACCATGCGACAAGCGGTTCCAAACCCACGTCATGTAGGAGAAGCCCTCAAAGGCAAAGGACTCCGATAGACCGCACTCAAACCGCATAGCGCGAACCGCATCCTCCATGGTGCGGTTCCAACGCTCAGACACACCGTTTTGTTGTGGTGTAGCAAGGGCGGAGAGCTGGTGAAAGATACCGTGCTCGGCAAAGTAGGCATCCATCTCACCCAAGAACTCGCCACCACGATCTGAACGGAATGTGTGCAGAGTGTGACGAGACTAACGCTCAGCCATCACAAGCCACAGGCGGACTGCCAATGCGGCATCGCTCTTGTGGCGCAGGCTGTAGACCCACCGCATCCGCGTGAAGTCATCAGTCAGGGTGAGAACGTATCGACCCTGATCAGAGAGGGACTCGACTGGGAGAGGGCCGAGAAGGTCTGAGTGAACCAACTCAAGTGGGCGCAGTGCCCGGGAGGAGGAGTCAGGGTAAGAGCAGCGATGCATCTTGCCCTGGGCACAAAAAAGATAGTCGGTCTTGGGCGGCTTCTCAAAAGAAGCTGCGTCAAGACCGAGGGCTGGCTGAGCACGAATGAGCTTGGACATAGTGTCCGAGCTCACATGGCAGAGGCGACGGTGTAACAAGCGCTGGTGTTCCGGGGAGAGAACACCAGTGACAAACACTCGCGTAGAAGGGGGAGGGGGAGGAGAAACAGAGGGAGTGCAATGAGACACACGATACAGGTCATCAACAACAGAGGCACGAAGCACAACGGCACGTGTATCAAGAGCAGTCACTGTGGCAGAGTCAGCAGAGTGCTCAACAGTGAGGCCCATCCTGGTGCATGTACGAACAGAGAGCAGGCTGAGCTCAAGAGCAGGGACAAAGAGCACATCAGAAATGTACAAGGGGCCAGACGGACCATCGAACCGCACAACCCCAACTACCTGTACAGGCAACGACTGACCAGACCCTGTGCGAACAAACCGAACAGACGCAACGGGACCCAGCACAACGAAGTCACTGCGACGACAGGTCATGTGATGAGTGGCCCCAGAGTCAATAATCCAGGTGCCACTCGACTCATGACCAGTCGTCGACACTGAGCAACATGCCACAGAACACTCTGCCTCTGTTGGGCGCTCAGCAGAGGACTCGGAACAACGACGGACAATACGGATCTGTGACTCGGCAAGCCAGTCGATACTGTCAGGTCCATCCTCATCGCAAGCCACCATAGCTCCACCACAAGCATCATCACGAGCAACGGACGCAGTAAGACAAGCTGTGTCGAGACCACTCGGCTGTGACAACACACTCGCACCTCCCTGAGTACGAAGCGACAGCAGCTGACGAAGCTCTGCGATCGTGCGATCCCGAGGGTCCACCTCACTACTGTTGCCTGATGAAACGGGTACGTCTGTAGCACTCGTGGTCGCGGCGCGTCCAGTCCGTGTGTCGCTCGAGGAATTCCGGTGTGCGTGCGCCGCCTGGAGGCCGCGCATGATCCGAGTCCAGTCAAGTGGCTACTCACACTCTGTGTAGCGGTGAGCTCCTCCACAGTTGTAGCAGTGGACAGAACGTCCACTGCCACTACTCGCCGGCTGCTGCTACTGCTGCTGCTGTCCCTTTCCGCGTCGCTTCTTCCCCTTCTTTCCCTGTGCGGCCGCTGCAACACCCTGAGTGTGGCCGCTCGGAGTAGAGGAGGAGGAGGAGGAAGCGGTCGAGGTGGGACTGGTGAGCAGGGACAGAGGCATAGGAGGCGTCGCAGTCACTGCTGCAACCAGTGGACTCTGCTGATGAGCGACGGCAGCCTCATGAGCCGATGTGGCCAGGATGAAGTAGCGATGGGCCCAAGGAAGCAGCTATAGTGACTTTGACAGCTCAGAGAGAGCCACACGATCGAAGCCCGTAAAGAGCTTCACGTGGTCCAAATGTGCTCCCATCATGATGGTGTCGAGCGCCCACAATTGCGTCCCGCCACCGGTCCCAAGGCGCGTGTAAAGGTGCATAGCACGCCTCCAGTAGTCAGCTGCGAGCTCTGTGTGGGGCCCTAGCGGAGGGAGTGAAACTCACGTAGTCGGGCCGCCCTCGTGGCATGGGTCTCCGCAGCGAGAAGTGTCAGGGCCAGCTCCCAGCCCTGACGCGGATCTGCTCCAATCCCGGTCCCGGTCTGACCGAGGAAAGGACGGAAGTCGATCACAGTCTCCCGTGGCATGGCGTAGAGGAGACCCCGCATCGCTCTTGCTGCTGTCTGGGCCTGGTGAGCGTCGCGGGTCTGGTACTGGCTGTGGTAGTACGGCCAGACACCCTCAGAATCGGCCCACACCTAAAACAAGGTCTCCCAGCAATCGAAGCCCTCGTCACTATCGTAACGGGGTGGAGGTGTCTCAAAGTCCTTCGGTCGCCGCTCCGTGGGGAGGGCGACCTCAGGCTCATGAGATGGTGGGCGGGGTATGGGGAGCCCACCAGTGAGGGAAACACCACCAAAGGTGAACGCTACTGAACGACGTGTCTGATCCTGACGGCGAGAAGGTGGTGGAGTGGGAGGCTATGGTCCCAGACGTAACTCACGGATGCGCTCCTCAAGCACACGAATCTCGTGCTCGCATGAGTCATCCTCAATCTCCTCCTCGTCCCAGGTGTCCACCTGTGATGATCGATGCTGAGACCGCCGCACTGGGTAGGGTGTAGACTGCTGAGCGGATGGTGCAGCTCCAGTAGACTCTCCAGCTGGCTGTTGTGAAGCCATCGAACGACCCCTTAGTAACTCCGTGATCTCCTGCAACCCGTCAGACTGCCTCTGCTGCTGCTAGCGCATCTCGTCCTGCGACCGACGAAGCTCATCGATCATGCGGGACTGCGACCGCGGGCTCACAACGCCCGAAGAGAAAGTGCGTAGAAGCTTCCTAGCAACACAGCCGCTGACTGGGCGTCAGTGCCTGGTCAGACGGTGACGAAAGTCACAGGTCGTACACACAACGGCAAGGGTTTGGCTAGGAGACACAAGACACAGTGTCAGAATGCTTCAATATAGCATATGCAGAGAGAAATGACAAATGACAGGTCCAAGGCATAAATACCTGCCGCGGCGCATGGTGGGTGTCGCACGCGGCAGTCCAAGAGCTGTCCTAAAACCGGCCCAAAACCACTGTTTTGGCCGTAACTCTGCGCACACATGTCAGAATCCTACGCCGTCTAAACCTAGACGTGCAGGATCAAAAGACGGACGCAACGACTGGTCACATGCATGCATCCATCAACTGACGGTGAGCATACAATGCAAAAACATGCAAATAGGCCTCATGGCCAATCCGCCGAAAGACGCCTGCAAGACGTAGAAGACACAGCAAAGAGTCCCGGTGGCATCTGGGGCTTTGGAACGGTGGTCGGTCAGCTCCAAGCGGGTAGTCCGCCGCCTGTCATCGCGCCGGTGTCACCAGGGTCGCCTGCCTCAGGGATCTGCACGAGTATGGACACGGCCGAGTGGTCACAGCAAACTGTACAGGAACGGCACAAAGCACAACACTCCCCCATGACCCGATGGTACGCATGTCCATACGCGTGCAGCACTGGTACAACCACATAGTGGGTGACATAGACAGATGAGACGCAAACGCACATCCCACACTCAACCACTGTCACGCACGGGGCGAAGCCCAACAGAACGAATGGCCATCAGGAACTTTCCGCGGACAAGTGCCTTCATCAAGAAATCAGCACGCTGCAAGTCAGTGCCAACCCACATGATGGAAATCACGCGTCGCTCCACCAGATCATGAACGAAGTGATGCTCAACCGCAATGTGCTTTGTGCGAGCATGAAAAACACCAGAGTTCTCCGCAATGGCGAGAGCACTCTGGTTGTCGCAACGCAGCACAATGGCGGTAACTGACTGCCCAAGCTCAAGAAACAAGCGCTGCAGCCAAACTGCCTCAGCAGCCCCTGCCCCCAAAGCCACATACTCTGCCTCTGACGAGCTACGTGCAATGCAGCCCTGCTTCCCGCTTCGCCAAGACAAAGCGGTACCACCGAGCAGAAACACGTAGCCAGTGCGACTGCGCCCGTCAGGGCTTCAAGCCCAGTCGCTGTCAGTGTAGCCGTCAAGGACCATCGAACACTGCCGACGAAAGCAAAGTCCGAGATACGGCGTGGAGACCACGTACTGTACCACTCGCACAGCCACGTGGAGAGCTCTTGCACGTGGAGCCTGCAAGAACTGAGCGAGGAGGTTGACGGCGAACGCGATGTCGGGACGCATGGTAGTGGCCAGGTACATCAGAGATCCGATAAGACGGAGGTACAAGGTCACGTCCACTGTCTCCCCCAGCTGTGTAGGGTCATCCACCTTCAGGGCATCCTGCCCATCAGGTGTGAGGGGTGTGGAAGCAGTGGGCACTACACCAAGGAGATCGCTTAAGCGCTCCCCCACAACTCGTGCGTATCGGGCCTGATGCAGCAACAGTGTCCGATGTNGACGGAGACGCGATCAGAAGGTCATCAACATAGACCAGGATGGCGGTGAACCGCTCGGGTGTCGGTAGGATGAAGAGTGAGGGGTCTGCCTCGCTCTGTACGTGTCCTGCACGAGTCAAGGTGCCAGTGATCTCCCGGTTCCAACACCGTGGAGACTGCTTGAGGCCATACAAGGACTTGCGCAAGCGCCAGACCTTGTCACCGTCCTCAAAGCCTGGTGGCTGAGCCACGTAGATCTCCTCATCCAAAGAGCCATGGAGGAACGCGTTGTTCACATCCATCTAGTGTAGTTCCCAGTCATGCTGAGCCACTACACCGAACAGAGCTCGAGCTGAGGTCATGCGGCCGACAAGGGCAAAGGTGTCAGCGTAATCAACTCCCTCAATCTGAGAGAACTCCTTGACGACTAAGCGGGCCTTGTAGCGTTCCAGTGAGCCATCCGGCTTCACTTTCTTGCGAAAGACCCACTTGACCTGAATCGCCTTCCTCCCAGGGGGAAGGTCGACCAGCTCGTAGACTCTGTGCTCTCAGATAGCGCGAAGCTCATCCTCGCAAGCAGCTCGCCAGGCATCAGCATCCTGCGATGAGAAAGCCTCCCTCAATGTGCCCGGGTCAGGCGCCATAGAGGGGGAACTCTGCGTGGCAAGTGCACACGCCTCAGTGTCAGGCCTGACGGCCACGAGATCAGCTGCTGCGTCACAGGCGATATGGAACTCGTGAGTGACCAGGTCGTGCCCTATGGGGCACGCTGGGTGTACCTCTGAAAGCTCAGTGCGGACACTCAGGCCTAAGGCCTTTGTGCCTGGATCACCGCTCGCGATGCTGCGAGAGGAACGCCTGGGTCTGGGACCCGACGCTCGCTGAGCTCCGGAGTCCGGTGGTCGAAGACGACCATCGGGCTCACGGGAGTAACCGGAGGTCGAGGGGCGCACCTCAGGCTCAGGAACAGGTACGACCACAGGGACAGGTACGACCACAGCTGGTGAGGGCTGAGACAAGGCAGCCGGAGATGCCGTGCGAGGGGATGCGTGTGTGGGGGACACAGAGCTGGGGGTGACAGCGGGCAAGGCTGGCCCGGACACTGAGACAGGAGTGTCAGCCGCCGTAGGGACAGGAGTGGGCTGGGCTGGGTCAGATGCCGAAGCAGGGGTGCCAGTAGACACAGGTGGTGATGCAGGAGGAGGCGTGAGAGCAGCGGTACCTGTGGGGTGTGAAACAGGCTGAACTGGCGGGATCTCTGGACCAACGGCAATGATAGCCGGATCATCAAGTGCTGGAGATCGAGAGGGGACTCGAGCGGACACATCAGCCTGACGAGAAATGGTCGCTGGCGGAGAAGTCTCCCCCATCCGCCGAGGACCCTCACAGGAAGGGACATGAGCTGCAGAGAGGGCTGTGATCGAAGTCAGATCACGGTATGTGAGTGACTCAAAAAACAGCGCGTCACGNGACACAGGTGGTGATGCAGGAGGAGGCGTGAGAGCAGCGGTACCTGTGGGGTGTGAAACAGGCTGAACAGGCAGGATCTCTGGACCAACGGCAATGATAGCCGGATCATCAAGTGCTGGAGATCGAGAGGGGACTCGAGCGGACACATCAGCCTGACGAGAAATGGTCGCTGGCGGAGAAGTCTCCCCCATCCGCCGAGGACCCTCATAGGAAGGGACATGAGCTGCAGAGAGGGCTGTGATCGAAGTCAGATCACGGTATGTGAGTGACTCAAAAAACAGCGCGTCACGAGACTCAATGACACGACGGCGAGTGGGGTCCCAAAAGCGCCAGGCCTTCGACCGCGGGGAGATGCCGATGAAGGCACACAAGCGACCCCGAGGGGAGACCTTGGACCCCTGCTGGTCCTCGGTGTACCACACGGAGGCCAGGGAACCCCAGACGCGTGCGAGACAAAGATCAGCACGGTGGCCAAACCAGAGCCTGTACGGTGTAACATGATCTGGAAGCGGACCATGCGGGAGGCGGTTCCAGACCCAAGTTATGTAGGCGAAGCCCTCGAAGGCGAAGGACTTCGGGATACCGCACTCAGACCGCATGGCGCGGACCGCATCCTCCATGGTGCGGTTCCAGCGCTCAGATACACCGTTCTGCTATGGGGTAGCAGGAGCGGAGACCTGGTGAAAAATGCCGTGCTCAGCAAAGAAGGAGTCCATCTCACCGAGGAACTCGCCGCCGTGATCCGAGCGAAAGGTATGTAGCGTGTGGCGAGACTGACGCTCAGCCATCACGAGCCAGAGCCGAACCGCAAGGGCGGCGTCGCTCTTCTGACGCAGACTATAGACCCACCGCATCCGGGTGAAGTCATCAATCAGCGTCAGAACACACCGGCCCCTCTCGGACAGGGACTCGACCGGGAGAGGACCAAGCAGGTCCGAGTGGACCAACTCGAGGGGCCTCAGCGCTCGGGAACGCGAATCAGGATAAGTGCACCGGTGCATCTTTCCCTGAGCGCAAAAAATACAGTCGGTCTTGGGTGGCTTCTCGAAAGAAGCCACGTCAAGGCCAAGAGCGGGCTGTGTCCGTATGAGCTTCGACACAGTGGCGGAGCCCACATGACACAGACGTCGGTGAAGCAACCTCTGGTGTTCTGGGGATAGAACACCAGTGACAAAAACATGACCAGAGGAAGGGGTAGAGCAAGGGGAGGATGGCCGAGCAATGCGGTACAAATCATCTATGACTGAAGCACGCAGGACACTGCTACGGGTGTCAAGAGAAGTCACCGTCGCTGAATCAGCGGTATGCTCAACGGAGAGACCCATCAGAGTGCAGGCACGCACAGACAGCAGACTGAGCTCAAGATCAGGCACAAACAGCACGTCAGAGAGATACAGGGGGCCAAACGGACCATCAAAGCATACAACCCCAACGCCGTGGACCGGTAAGGACTGACCAGAGCCTGTACGAGCAGAACGGACAGTCGTGACAGGACCAAGTACCAAAAAGTCACTACGACGACACGTCATGTGGTAGGTTGCACCGGAATCGATGATCCAGGTGCCACCGGAGTCACGACTGGTGGACGTCACTGTACAACGAGCAATGGAACACTCGGCATCAGAGGGACGCTGAGCCGTCAGTGGGAAGGAACGACGTACATCACGAAGGTGAGACTCATGAATCCAGTCAGTGCAGTCAGGCCCATCATCATCACATGCGGACTGTGCTCCCCCACACGTGTCATCACGAGTCACGAGGACGGACGAACAAGCAGTCTGTGACCCACTCGACGATGACAACACACTCGCACCTCCCTGAAAACGAACCGCCAGAAGATGACGAAGCTTGGCGATGGTGCGGTCACGTGGGTCTGGATCACTGCTGCTCGCTGGTGAGGACGCAGGAACAGCTGCAGTCGTGGTCGCCGCGCGTCCAGAGGAGTGTGCGGGCGACGTGCCGGACGCGGTGCG
>SZWC01000649.1:80438-105379 GCA_023375785.1 Penium margaritaceum | reverse complement strand
AGAGAGAGAGAGAGAGAGAGAGAGAGAGAGAGGGGTGGGGGAGAATGGGGAATGCAATATCCTCTACACCATTTGTTGCAATGCACGATGGGTAGTAGCTGGTTCAGATTTAAACGGTTGTGAAAGAACTGGCCATGCAAAGTTAGTATAAGAGTTTATTGGCTAGTGGAAGCTAGTGAAAACTCACTATAGTAACTTCTATGAGGTTTCTTCTTCTTCCATTGTATAAGTAGTACATGTGCCTCATAAGGAGACGATGAGGGATAAGTGCAGCCGTGCTCTAAACACTAAGAAAACTACTGAACGATGCATTAAATAAATGCATCATTTCCTTGGTGTGTTGTACATACAGGTAGGCATAACTTCAGTTCTAGTTTATTGGCATGGTCCTTGTATCTATTTTGTGGCTGACACGTGAAAGGGTGTTGGAGAATATATGCTCAAGGTTCATATCCACATTCAGAAGAACCTTTGGTAGTGCCAAAAAATGTACCAGTTCATTGCTCTTCACGAGCTACCTCACACGATGTATCCTTCTCCATGTCACAATCTCTTTCGAAATTTAGCATGAAATCAAAGACTAATTGATCTCCCATTTATGTTGCATGCATGCGCCACACAAAGCTCCTAGTCATATGCATCTTTGCTCATTGCAAGGCGGAAATTGCTACGATGTTTCCTGCTCTCAAGTCGTGTCCTTCATGACCTCTTTTTGAGATCATGAAGCTTGGGGTCTTTCCCTGCCATTGAGATTTCATTTGATTAAAAAGTACATCCAAGCTGACCGTGGGACGAAGTTTGTGGATGGAAGTACAGACAAGGATCATGATATGATCGTTCGTTTGAAACACTTGGTATGTTGTTGTTGTGTGAGTTTTCCCAAAAAAAGTTGGGAGTGTAAAGGTCAGGTTTTCCACCTCAATGGTTTTGTTCACTTAGTAAACATCCCATTCTCACTCGTTAGTGAAACTCCTACCCCCTTTAGAAACCCCTACTTCCTCACGAGACTGTCTTACATCAAGGTAAAAAAACTACCTCATAATCTCCACGATGCCCTCCACTCGTACCTCCACGTGAAGTGTGGACTACTTTTCCTTGTATCTAAAATCTCATGGCCTGAAATTTGATTCCTTTCTTTTGTCAGACTTCTCGAGAGAGGTGGGTGTTCATGCAACATATTTGGACTAGGGGAGCCTGACGTACAGCCATATACTCCAATTCTCCTTGATTATTGACCCAATATTTGCTTCTTTTGTGGCTCACATACCCTCCCACCTTTCAATGATCTTTCCGATCAACATTTTCTAGGCTTTGATAAGCATGCCTACAGTGAACAAGCTTGTCATAGCTATAGCACTCATGCTACGGAGTTCACTAGTCTCCATGGATATGTTGTACTTTGCCCTCAGTCCATGATTGCCACTATGGGAAATGTTTGACTGGTGGCATAGGTTTGCCATACACGTGTGTCGTATTCCTCTAGTATTATAATCATGCCCAATAGGTTTTAATCAAGGTCGAGCGTGGCACATATAGTGTGCAAAATTTCACCCAAGTGAACGATGTGATGGGAGTGCAGCTTGCAAGCATCAAATACATTTCAAACAGTCCATCAAGTCTATAGATGTACGAGTGACATTCAGATGGATAGCCGCCCAAGATGAACGTTTTTGTATGTCAACACCCTAAACCTGTATAAAGTTGTTGGCCATGAAGTGAGCCATGTGCCAATACAGTGAGCCATGCACCTTTTAATATTTTGTGAGAGACTCACTTGGCTTGCATGACATTTTTTCCTAGCTGAAGGTCAACAAGCTCATATACACAATGCTCTTGAATGACATGAAGCTCATCCTCACTGATAGTGTGCCACAACACCACAACCTCAGCCAAGAGCGCCTCCTTGAACATGCTTGGATAAGGCATCATCAAGGGAGAGATTTGGGTGTCAAGGACACACTCGTCTGGCGTAGGCGGGACCATGATAAGGTCAGCCATAGCATCGCACACAACGGAGATCTCACATTGGACCAGTTCATGGCTGGCTAGTTACACTTGGTTTATCTCAATGTAGTTGTCCTACACACAAGGCCAAGGGCCTTCATATTAGGATTGTCGCTCTAAATGGCGCAGTTGGGACGTCTAGGCACTGAGACAACTAGCCAAAGATGAGTACCAAGCTCGAGGGTAAACGAGGTGCTCACCTCTAGCCAGTGCTTGTACACCAAGGTGGTCATGAGCTTGTAGGCAGGCACGGTCCCGGGAGCACGAGACATTAATGCAGGTGTACGTATGGCCTCAAGAGAGTTAGCAAGCGTTGAGGAAGACACAAGTGCAAGAGGTGTCATAGGAGCAAGGAAGGGTACAGGGGTAGGGAAAGTCGTAGGAGGAAATACATGCATCAGCGCATGAGAACAAATAGGCATGGATGTAGGTGTAGTTGCATAAGCAACTGAAGGGACAATGGCATGGATAGATATAGGTATGGGCGTAGGGACAGGTGAGACCATTAGTTCCACTGGGAGAACGACATGATTGTGATCAGCAACAACTAAGCGTCGAGTCAAGGAACCTGGACGGGCCCATCTTGCTGTCTGGACTCTCCCATCTACTAGGAATCCATACAAGTGGGAATGTGGCCTGCACTAAAGAAGAGGACATTATGTGAGAGGTCCTGGTAAGTGAGAGCCTAAAAGAAAAGGGGCATCTCATCACTCAACGATGCATCGACAAATAGAATCCTAAAACACAAGGTCCTTGAATCTGTGACAATGCACAGATGGGCATACACATGACTCGGTATAGAGACCTTGAAGCCTTGCCAGTCCTTAATGAACCTGACATAGGCTAGCAAAGCCTTTAGGCGCACGAGCCAAAGGCCAGCACGATGGCTGAACCACAGCTCGTACAATATAGCATGGTCCAATAGATGGCCATGTATGAGGCATTTCTTAACGCACCTTGTGTAGGTGGAGCCCTAAAAGGTGAAGAAGTCCATGAGACCACACTCAATGTGCATGGAATGGACTCCATTGTCCATGGTATGGTTCGAGTGCTTCGACACATCATTAACCTGGGATGTGGCCGGTTTAGAAAGTTATAAAAAAACACCATGCTCCAGAAATGACGAGTCCGAACGAGGAAATCTTCACTATGGAAAGCATGGAAAGAGACTCACTCAGCCATGACCAGCCACAAGCGGACCGTGAGGACGGCTTCTCCTCTTTCGCAGAAGCTTTCCACCCACTGCATCCAAGTTAAGTTGTGGACCATTGTCATGACGTGTTGATCATGGCTGACATTTACTCAACTGGAAGGGGACTCGGGCTGTACACAAATCATAGGATTTGTAAATGTATTTCACAAATCTTTCATCCGGCTATGGATTCACAAATCGGGAACCAGGGTTGGATCTTGTTTAAGGGTTTATGAATCCACCGACCAATCATTAACGGTGGGGATGGGGTTAATGAATTAGGTACACACGTGTTCACCCTCTGGATTTTCCTAGACAACATCCTATTCTTTAACTTTGAAACTTTAGAAGTCTACAGGGGACTTCAACAAGTGACTGTAGGAATGGCATGCGCATCGGTTGTACGTGTCAGGTGACAAATTTGTACATACACGAGATCTACAGATGAGGAATCACACATTTCACATGAACTCATGATGAGGATGCTATGACGTCCTCGAACGTAACGAGCTATTATGATTTGGGTGTGCTCGGTGCATTGGAGTTGCACATTTCCCATGGCTAATAGGCTTGGTGATGATGACGGTGCAAAAGTTTTGATAGGAAACTGATTGCTATGACGGAATATGTCAAGTGGGGTCAAGTGTAGTGTGTGGCTTAGCATGTTCTAAAACACTTTTGGGCCTGACTAGTAGGCTTTGAATCCACACACATCTGTGACTTTGTTTTCATAGACGATGAGCCACAAACCGGTTGATGGGGGAAAAGAGCATAATGAATCTCAAACACCTATTCAAATGCACATATGGCACAATGACACATTGCCACAACGTATTTCAAAACATTTTTACCCACAATCATTCGTGATGCATGTTGGATACTGGCGGATTTAGTGTGTGCAATGAAATGTAGTAGTGTAAGCATTTGATAGTCCCCTACCAAATGATGTTTATCTCCAAACACAGTTGGAGAAAGACTCAATGAATGGATTCAACAAACCAACACAATCTGCAAATCCTGGACATGGATCCACGAATCCAAAGCCAAGTGAAAATTTGGATGAATGAATCTGATTCCGGCTGGAGATTTTTTAACAATATCTTTTGTGGAGCCTCAGATAGCATCGAGAAGGTCTCAGAGTGAAACCAACTCGAAAGGCCGCTGTGCCCAGGAAGTGGAGTGAATGCAAATACGACAATTCATCTTTCCTTGAGTACAGAGGACACGGAAGTCTTAGATGATTTCTTTACAAAAGCAACTTCAACACCAAGGGCATGGTCTATCAGTATGATCTTGGACAACGTGTCCATGGCCAAATGACAAAGACTGCGATGTAATAGACGCTGGCGCTTAGGAGAGAGCACACTACTGACAAACATGAGTGCAACAAAGGATGTAGTAAAGGATATAGAGGGCACATATCGAACAGAATGATAGGGATCATCCATGGCTGAGGCACAGAGCATAATAACACGAGTGCAGCAAATAGAAATCATGGAAGAATCGACATAGTCCTTGATAACAAGATCAACCCTGGTACAGGCACAACACGATAGTAATTTGAGCTCAAGAGCAGTGGAAAAAGGCAAATTTGAGGTGTATCAAGGTCTAAAAGGACCATTAAACCACACAACTCTAAAGCCCTTCACAGGAAGTGACTGATAACACTTTGCAGACTGACTGGAAAGTCCCAACGGGACCAAGGAAGACAAATATAGTACGACAGGTCATCTTATGTATGACTTTATCGACAATGAACTAGGTGCTGCTCAAATCATGACATGCTATTGACAAAAAAATGTGCCATGGAGAATTCAGTCTCAGTTGCATACTTAGTGGAATGATCTGAACAATGATGGATAGCACGAGGATGTGACTCGTCAAGCCAAGTGGTGGTGTTAGGTATAGTATCATCCTCATCAAATCCCAATGGAGACCCCCCACATACATTGTCACATAGAACAAACACAATAGGAAAACCCGAATGCTGAAAAATCAGCTGTGTCAACATTCTCGCACGTCCTTCCGTGTGAATCACTTGTAGCTGGGAAATCTCTGAGATGGTAGAATCTCTTGTCCTCGTTATTACTGCTGCACACGGAGGACAGTACTTCAACTCTTGTTGTAGTTGTGGCTTACCTCTTCTACATGGTCCTGGAAGTCATGCGCTGCGCATTTGCCACCTAGAGTCCAAAAATCGTCATGCTCCCCTTCAGGAGCCTTTGGCACTTCGTGTAATGGTGGAGGTCTTCACATTTGTAGATTAGACAGATCGTCCACTACCTTTGCTACTTGACATCATTTTCTTCTGTGCCTTGTTGTGCCTCTTCCTCCCCCTTCTCCCTTGCGGAACTCCTTACTTCTCGCCAATCTAAAGAGATGGAGAAGGTGAATAGATGGAGAGTAAGAGCAGAGGAGAAGGTGGTGATCACGGGTGTTGCCATTCTCATTGCAGCAACCACGTCCAACCACTGTACTGGGCTTGCCTCCTTGGTTACTGCCTCTTTGAGGTAAGAAAGCTCAGTGTAGAAAAGAATCCGGAGGTCTCCAGTCAGGTCCACACGGGTAGAACTGTCAAAGCACGAGAACACATAATACTCATCCAAATGTGCCCTTGGTATGATGGAGTCACGGGCCAAAGGCTGCAAGCCACCGTCGGTCTCCAAGCAAGTGTAGCTCAGACATTCCCTGACAGAGAGTGTTACAATTAGAAAGGCGCCTAGCCCTTGTTGCGTGTATCTGTACTGCGACAATGTTAGCACTAGCTCCCTTTCCACAAGGAGCATTTGCCCCTCTCATTTTTTTCATTGGGTACAATAAGGGGTGAAAGTTGACCACCATCTCATCACAGACAATGGAAATTAGGCCTCACACGACTTGCAGTACTACATGTACCTGGCAAACATCGGACGTATAGTATTGGCTGAGGTAAGAAGACCAAACTCCCTCGCTGTCGGCCTGAACTTGGAATAACACCTTCCATTAATCAAAGCCTACCATGCTCACGTATCGAGAGGGGGGGGGGGTCTTGAAGTCCTCTTGCTGCAACTGCATGGAGAATGCCACACCAAATCTGAAAAGAAAAAGATGGGCATGGTTAAGGAAGACCGCAGTCAAGGAGAACACCTCCAAATAAGAGCCGATGATAGGTAATGAGGTTAGCCACAATCGGCTAAGTCAGTCCCTGAGAACGTGCATCTCATGCGCCCGCGAACTTGTGGGTGTGTCCTCATCGATGGGGCCTCCAAAGGATTATGCCCCTGGTCAAGGGAGCATTGTGTTGCCAAGATACGCGACATGGGATGTCGACCCGTCGCCGACATGCCTCCGCTCGCTGCCCGCATCGCCTACCATGACACTCACAAGTGCTCTATGAGTAACACCCCTGTATCCATAAGTGTGTCAATTTTCCACTTTTGTTGTCCGCATAACTCATCCACATTTCACTAGAGGTCAGGTATTTCCAGAAATAGTGGGCTCGTGACCTTTGATGAGGATTCCCCTGGATCCGTTAGCCCCTTTCCCCCATCAATGACGGGTTCCATGAGCACCGCTCGTTATGAACCGACGAATAGAAGACGTCAAAATATTGATCTGCCATAATCTCTCAAGGCTTTAGAATGGACATTTTTTTTTTTGTCTTGGCCAAGCATTCTCTGAAGACATTGATGACCTTAGCAGTCAATCCGTTCATACCAATAGGGAAATGCCACATTCAACAGACATGGTGATGACCCCAACAGCAGGAGGAATCCCAAAAGTGGTTCCCATAAGTGTTGTCCCAAGGTTTCTCACTTTTGTTTCGTTTTTTTTTGGTTCATTTTCATTAGGAACTATCGCCTTATCCGGACACCCTACGTTCTTACATACTTCGCGAGAGTCGCCTGGAATCTAGAGCTACAACAGCGGTTACAATATTTACCATTGTGGTAGATGCATGAGCCATGTGAACCATGCTAATGTTATGTTGCTACATCACCTCACCCATTTGTTGTTGAAAAGCTACGCAGCTTAGGTTGTAAACTGGGCACAATGTGCTAGCCTCAACCGGAGGGTGCAAGTACCAACCAATGGACACGATGACTAAGGGGAGGCCGGTGCATACATCCCAGTACATACAGAAGCGTGAGATTGTCTTGGGAGAGCACAGGAACACATGTGGTACAGTTGAGGTGAATTGTACCTCTTTTTCAAGAGTCAAACATGTACATGGTGACACACCTTAGGCAACCCGAGGTTTTCGAGCCGTGCGCAAATCCACATGGGCCATGGATGAGAATTATTGTTATAAATTCATGTAGCTCATCTTCTCAGCTTTCCAACACACCAAGAATCACATCATTATGTGGAATGACGGCCAAGATATAGCCGTTTCCGTGAACCATGGAAACATACCGTTGGCAACACCACTAGCGGCGGTGACGGCTGCCCGAAGCGCCCTTTCTAGTAAAAAAGAGTTGGGGCACCATTTTAAAGTACCCTTAGCCCTCAATGATCCTTCATTCATTGACTAACTGGACCCCAAGGCGCGCTTTGGCCTCTTCCAAGGGTTGAGATGTGGTCCTTGGGGTTGAATTTTTGTCACTTGTTTTCCCCTTGGCCTGTCGAACATGTGGCCGGGGGTAACTTCCTCAATTCTTGATAGCTTGACCTTGTTCTTGGGCCAACCTGGTACATTATTTCCTGTAGATCATAAATCTAGAGTCGGATTGAATGTTCATGGAAGCCTCGAGCTATAATAATTGCCTTTGGTACTCTCTGGCTTACATTCTCCCTCCTCCCTTGAAGAGCAAGCCGTCCCGGTTTGCTCTTGGTACTCCTGGAGGATGGCATTCACCCTGCCAATGTTGAAGTTGTAGACATGTTCCCATGATTTGTGGGCTGTGTCATAGCCCTTCCACTTGACAAGGTATTCCCATCTACGGCCATGACGTCAGTGGTCAAGGATGGACTCCACCTCAAACTCTAGCTCTCTCTCGATGACCACCAGAGGGGGAGGCTAACAACTGCGGCAAGGGAGATGCTTAGCCGGATCATGGTAGAGATTGAGCTTGGAGATCTGGAACACAATGTGGACTGGAATTGAAGGTGGAAGCGCCAACCACGCCATCACTGGCATCCACGTTTCGAGCACCTAAAACGGACCAAGCCACCGAGGTTTCAACTTGTCCGAACGGAGCCCGCACAGCTTAACATGCACACTTTTAAGAAGCACATGATCACCGACCTTGAGCTTTACTTCCACACGCTGGCGGTCCGCATGCACATTGTGTTACGCTTGCACCTTCACTAGTGCATGCTGCATTGCCGCCCAGATCTGCTTGAAGTCACGTGCAGTAGACTCCACTGTGGGCAGGTTGCTTACAACGTGCAAACTGAGAGATGTGCCGGGCACAGTTCCCTTAACCACCTTGAATGGCAACTTGCCAGTGGAGACAAACATGGTGGAGTTGTACACTAGCTCAGCATCTGACAACCATTGGTACCACGCCGTCTCGTCCGGATCACCCACTGTACTGCTCCAGTGTCTCGTTCATCCGCTCCATCTGTCCATTAGTTTGGGGATAAAATCTGGTTGATAGCTCCACCTTGTTGCCGTACCGCTCCATGATTTCTTGCCACAACTAGATCATGAAGCGCAAACAACAGTCGCTCATAATGGACCATGGTATGCCATGGAGGCATACCGCATGCTCGAGGAACAACATGGTTGTACTGTCCGCGGTCACAGTATTGCACATCACAATGAAGTGCAACAACTTGCCGAAGCGATCCACCACCATCAACACGGCATTGTGACCTGACACAATCTCGGACAAGCCCGTGATGAAGTCCATGGAGATGTATTGCCACGGTTGCTCGGGGATGGGCAAGGGTTAGAGGAGACCCGGGGTCTTTGTCCTCCACGCTTTATGGTATTGGCACATGTCACAGTTTCGGCAGAATTGAGCCACCTTCGACAACTTGGTGGGCCACCAAAATAAGAAAGCCACCGTCTTCAATGTCTTGTTAGTGAACAAGTGATCGCTCGGGCCACTGTCATGAAAGTGCTAAAAAACCAGCTCACGAATCGCCGGCACCGCGGGAACTACCACTTGTTACATGTTGCACTGTCGCCAATATGGCACCTAAAAGAGTTTCGGAGTGTCATATTCCCCATGCGCCTCGTAATCCTCCGTGAAGAGCTTCACAAGGAAAGCATCCTCGTGGATGGTGAGAGATGCAACCAACATCATCAGTTCCGGTTGTCTTGAGAGTGCATCGGCTGGGTTGATGCAACCCAGCCAGTACACATAGTCAAAGCGTGACTCAAGGTACTCCATCCAGCGCGCCATCCGTCGGCTAAGATTTGGCTACATCTTGAATTACTTCAACACATGCCAGTCGGTGTAGACCGTGCATTTTTGTGCCTCGAGGTATCAATGCCAGTTCTCGAAGACTGCGACCAGGGCAAGCATCTCCTTGTCGTGGGTGGCATAGTTGAGCTCTGCTCCACGCAACTTGCTCGAGTAGTTGGCCGGCTGCGACCCGTTGCCAAAATCTTGTATAAGGATGCCACTAATGGCCTGGTTTGATGCCTTCATTGCCATTTCAAATGCACGGCCGTTGTCGGCCAAGTACAAGGCTACATCCCTTCTAAGATTCTCAAAGGATTCTTGTTTGCTAACTCCCCAGGTACATTGGCGATCCTTGCGAGTGAGATTGGAGAGTGGCACAGACACTCCCGCATAGCCAAGGATAAACCTGCTGTAACAGTTATAAGAATTAAGGAACACTTACACGTTGTGCACACTACACAACTTTGGCCACTATTGCACGGCCGACACCTCGCGCGGGTCCATGACAAACTGTCCATTCCAATAATGTATCCAAAGAGTTCAACTGTCACAACTCTTAACTCACACTTAGAGAGCTTTGCAAAAAAATCTTCTCATTCCTCAAAATCTTGAGGACCTTCAGCACTTGCTTTTCATGCTCCTCCGCCATCTTGCTATATACCAAGATGTCGTTGAGGTACATTACCACAAAGTCATCCAAGTACGGCCTGAAGATGTTGTTCATCTCAGCCATGGTCTTTGATGCATTGGTCAACTCAAAAGGCATCACAAAAAACTCGTAGTGACCATAACGGGTGCTAAAGGCCATCATTTCCACATCATCTATTGTGGTGTGGATATGATGGTAGCCGGATCAGAGATTGATCTTTGTGAAGAAGCAAGCAGCACGGAGCTGATCGAAGAGCTCATCTACCCATGGAAGCGTGTACTTGTCTTTTTGTCCACTTATTCAACGTCTGGTCGTCCATGCACATGCGCATATCTCCCGTCTTTTTCTACACAAACAAGATAGGTGCAGCGTAAGGAAACAAGGATGGACAGATGAAGCCCTTCTTCGTCATCACGTTCCGCTGGTCCTTGAGCTCCTCCAATTACGCGTTGCTCAGGCGGTATGTTGCATGAAGAGGCTGATCCCCTTCTAGGTTTGAGATCGATGTGATGATCCACGTCCAGCTTCGATGGCAGACCCATCTGGAGGGTGTTAAGGAACTCCGTACATACCTTCCAAAGCCCCTTGGCCACCATAGCAAACTTGCCTTGGGCCCCCAGCTGCTCATGAGTCACCCTATGCGCCACAGCAAGTGCCACATCCTCTGGTTTGTCGAAAGTTTCCTCCACGTTGTGCACAAACACTGAAAGAATCTACTCCTTATTTTAAATCACGTGCTTGAACTGCACAAAGTTCAACATCATTGACGCCGATTCCTTCTTGCAAGACACTGAACACTGTGATACTTCCTCAGTCCACATATGCAGGGAATGCTCCTTGTCTCAGAGCTTGACTGAGATGGTGCATTCCTCTCAGTTGATAGTAGGGTTAGACTTGTGGAAAAAGTCACGACCAAGGATTGCATTGTAATCCCTCATCGGACGCATCCGGTATACGGCCGTAATGCAAAGCTTCCCTATGCAAATGGAGAGGGGATGGGCCAGATATTCCACTTCAATTGTGCCGTCTACTTGGTTAGTGGTCCGATTCTTACTCGTGAGTGGAAGGCCCCAATTCTCATCAAACTCCATGCTCACAAAGCTGTGACCCCCGCCATAGTCCAGCAAAATCTCCACCTTCCCCTTCACGCCTTTCATGCACCTTCAAGAGAAGTGCGATACATTGCTCCTCATACCCCAAATCCCATGCCTTGACCTTGGAAACCCCGTCAATTTCTGCAAGGCGTTCGGCAGGTGGTTAAGTGGCGTCTAGAGCTGAGAGGAGCCAGGAGTAACACCATCTACTCTCGGCTTTCCTTGCTTCTTGAATCCTTTGGTGCTTTCTCTACTTCCTTTATGGCTTGATTCCCCTTCCCTTGGCGTTTATCCTTATTGTTGCCCTTCTTTGGACTATGGTAACCACACTCTATGTGTGTTATGGTATCCGCCGCTTAAGGTGGTGACTACGTCACCATACTAATGTCAAATACATGTTTTGATGCTCCCATTGTATTCTAAGTGAAAAACCGTACGAATCAGACCCAAGAACCGGGTCATTCGGTGCAAGGACGAGAAAAATACGGCCGTGCAAAGGTGTAAAGCGGAAGTTGGGACTTAGCGTCGAAAGGTCTCGGCGAGCTCGGAAACGTTTGCATTGTAAAACTGAATGACCATCCTCCTCGTCGGAGTGGTCTTTCCTTGCCCGAGTCGTCATGGCTCGCCTTGCCCTTTTGAAGCTACGCTGTTGTTTCTTTAAAAATTTATGATTTGTTAGTTATTCACAATTATTTATGCATGTCTTTAGAAAGAACGGTGGGAACTTCCTGACCGTAATTCCTGTCGAGATGCTCGATGGGATTCCATTTCCACTGCTTGCTTCACGCGTTTGCGTCAAACTTGACGCGACCTCATGGTGTCGGTCGCGGAACAGTGTCCATGGACTGTCGCAATCAAGTAATGATTACGACAGTCCATTCTTGACTGTAAAATTTAGGTTATGTTTGAAATTTTTGTTGTGTTACATTCCTCCCCCTTTAGGTACGAATCGTCCTCGATTCGGTTTTATCCTTTGTGAAGAAGTGGTTTTGGACACGGCCATCCATCTTTGATGATAAAAGCGTCAGACCATGGAGAGGATAACATCGTGATTCAGCACATTTCAAAGTCCAGAGATAGTTCAGCTTTCAAAGACAAAAAATAGTGGCCACGCTTCCTCCCCCTTTACATGAAGCGACCCCGCGATAGGTGCCCAGGCGTCCCCGTGACAGGCTGTCGGGAGTAAGCCAAAGATCAGCCCGAGGGCCAGTGCCGTTATCCTCTCAAGGGGACTTGTGCCGGGGTGGTACCCCCGAGGGTACGCTTGTTCCGACGGGCAGCCAGTTCCGCCCAATACTCCACAATTGCCGTAGTTGGCACTCGCAACTCTGGCTCCCATGTGTTGTGGTCAGGTCCACAACCAGCCCAGTGGATGAGGTACTCCTTAACCACTTGTGAGTGTAAATTACGCTCACGGTGTTGGAGGATGCGGTGCACCTCACACTGGCCTTCCGCGGCGAGGACAGCAAGAGCGGGTGGCTGAACAGACCCGCCTGCTGTGTAGGGTGCAAGGAGACTCACGTGAAAGGTATCATGGATGTGCATGGCTGGTGGGAGGGCCAACCGATAGGCCACACTTCCCAGCTTCTGTGTAATCATGAAGGGTCCCAGCCATTTCGGCAACATCTTTCGTGCACCTGGCGTTTTCAGCCGCAAATTTCGCGTGCTTCAGAGCACATGATATCCGATGGAGAATGTCAACTCACGACGTTTCTGGTCAGCATAGGCCATCTGGTGCTGTCGAGCCGCATAGAAATGAGCCTTGGCATCCCGCCAGAGGGCATCCATGCGCTCAACAAAGGCTTGGGCGGAGGGCACCTGATCACCGCCGTCCCCGCACTTCACCATTGAAGCGGGTACCATCGGATGCCGACCGTGGTTGAGGAAGAATGGGGTAAATCTAGTCGATTCGTTGACCGCATTGTTCACGGCAAACTCGGCTGGGGCCAAAAAGTCATCCCAGTCCTCCATTGTTGGGTCGATGTACATGCGGAACATCTGCTCGAGTGTGCGGTTCATGCGCTCTGTTTGCCCATCCGTTTGGGGATGAAATGCCGAGGACATGCTTTGTCACGTTCCAAACTGTTCTTGCAACGTAAGCCAAAACCGACTGGCGAAGCGTGGATCACGGTCGGAGATGATGCGGAGGGGTAAGCCATGGTACTTGATGACACCATCATAGAAAAGCCTCGCAGTCTCTTCCGCTGTGACGCGAGTTGTTGTGGGCATGAAGTGGGCCATTCCTGTTACCCTGTCCACCACGACCAAGATGGCATCGTGGCTTTTCTTGGTTTCCGGGAGTCCCATGATGAAATCCATGGCCACCGACTCCCATGGGTTGTCAGGAAGTTGTAGAGGCTGGAAGAGCCCTGCAGGTGCTTTGTTCGAAGTCTTGTTACGAAGGCACAGATCACACACCATGCAGTACTTCCTGATGTCACTGCTCCACCCTGGCCACCAGTAGTGCTGAGCCAGAGCATGTCCGGTCTTTTTCGATCCGACGTGACCTGAGGAAGGAGGATTATGAAACTCGTACATGATCTGTTGTCGTAAGTTGTTGACATTGGGGACCACCACCTGATCGCCATGCCAGTACAACCCGGCAGCCTCCACGAGGCGATGGCGCTCAATGTTCTTCGGCTTAGCGAGCCAGGGATCCATAGTGTAGCCCATTTGAATGCGATTTTTGAAAGGGTTCACACTGACCAATGGGCGTGGAGGTGGGCGAAGTGGGTTTGTGTGCAATGTTGTCTCCGCCGCAATGACGGCAAAGTGGCGGTTTGTGATCTCATTGTTGCTCAACATGAGGCTCATGTGTGTTGGGTTTCGGCTCAATGGGTCTGCCACGTTAGCCCGTCCTGGTTTGTACTGCCAGGTGAATGTGAAGCGACTCAAGTATTCACTCCACCGTGCCTGTCAACATGAAAGGTTTGGTTGCGTCTGGAAGTACGTGAGAGGATTGTGGTCTGTGACCACCGTGATTTGTCCCTCGGCACCTTCAAGATAGCAGCGCCATACTTTGAAAGCATGCACGACTGCCAGTAGTTCCTGATCCCCAGTGGTGTACCTGGTCTATGCATCTAAGAGCTTGTGGCTCTCATAGGCAACAGGGTGGCCGTCTTGCATGAGCACTGCTCCCAGCCCTGTAACCAATGCATCACAACGTACCTCCCACGGCTTTTTTGGACCTGGGAGTGCAAGGACCAGTGTCGAGATCGGCATCGTCTTCACAGCCTCAAAAGCCTTAGTGAATTCTACCGACCAAACCCAAGTGCTCGCCTTCTGGGTCAAGGCAGTGAGAGGGCTCACCAACGTGGAGTAGCCTCTCATAAACCGCCGGAAGTGATTTGCGAGTCCAAGGAAGGAGCGTAGCTGACCGACGTTCTTGGGTTGAGGCCATTCTTTCACGACCTGCACCTTGCGAGGGTCCACCCAAATCCCCTCGCCACTAATGACGTGGCCAAGGTACTCCAACTCTGGCTGCGCAAACTTGCACTTATTTCTCTTGGCAAAAAAATGGTTCTTGCGAAGAATCTCAAGTACCGTTCTGAGGTGTCGCTTGTGTTCTTCGTGGTTCTTGGAGAAGATGAGGATTCCGACGAGATACACCAGCACCGACTTACCGAGGTGTTCTCGGAAGATGTTGTTCATCACTGCTTGGAATGTCGGAGGCACGTTCGTCAGTCCAAAGCAGAGGACCCGAAACTGATAGTGTCTGAGATGAGTTCTGAATGCCGTTTTGGGTACATCCTCCTTCGTGATCCGGATTTTATGGTAGCCTTGCGATAGATCCAGAGACGTGAAGACTTTTGCTCCTTGAAGCTAGTCAAATAGGTCCTCGATGCACGGGAGCGGGTATCGGTTTTTCACAGTGAGTTTGTTGAACGCCTGGTAGTCTACGCACATCCTCAAACCTCCATCTTTTTTGTTCACGAAGAGGATGGGGGCACCGACTGAGGATGAACTTGGCTCAATCCAGCCTTTTCTGAGGTATTCCTTTATTTGTGTTTCAGCTTCTTGTCTTTCTGCCGGACTTAAACGATACACCGATCGAAAGGGGGGCACAGCCCCCTGTTCCAGCGGGATGGTGTGACCGACCGCACGCCTGGGTGGCAACCCATCCGGTGGAGATTCAAACACGTATGAGAATTCGGAGAGGATTGTGGCAACCCCTGAGGGTACGTCACTCTCCACCTCATCATCAAGTTTCTTTAGGGTTGCAAGGAAACACCGATAGCCTTGCCTCAGCTGCCCTTTCACTTGGAGTGCTGTGAGGCTGGCTTGGGGTAGAGCTTCAGGACACTGAATCTGGGGGATTGGTGACAAAGTGATAGTCCATCGTCCACTAAAGATTCGTAACGTCTTCGAGGTGAAGCACATAAGCGCTTTGTGGCTCACCAGCCATGGATCCCATAGCACAACATCGAAGGGGTCCATGAGGTCCAACACCGTTAGGTGAATAGTGGTTGTGAAGCCGGGCAACGTGAGTCGTGCTGTACACTCACCAATCACCGGCACCTCCCTATCATCACCGACAATCACCGTGCCTGTACGAGGAGTGTACTTTAACTTCCACGTGTGCACAAATGCTCCACTCACAAAGGATTCATCTGCTCCGCTGTCAGCAAGGATACGTGCTGGAGCACCTGCAAGCTTACCATCAAACTGCATGGTCATGCTTGCCTCAGACTTGCGTAGGAAAAGACTCGATGGGGATTTGCCCTCCAAGTGGTAAATGCGATAGGCATGAGTGCTTCTTCGGAGCTCCATCGTACCATCCATCTGTTCCCACATGCGGTGTCCTTTTGTGAACGAGGCCAAAAGCTTCCATCCTTTGAAGGCAGACATGTTCATCGCTGGACCGACAGGTACAGCCACTGTGATTGATGTTAGAGAATTTCTCGTGTGAGCCTCATGTGCAGCTTCTAAATCAGAGAACCAAGTTTCCTTTGTAGCAACAACCAAACATGTACGGTTTTCCAGGTTTTCCTTGGTTGCATACACAAGTGGACATGAGCGATCATGGAAGAGGGACTTAGGGTTCATGAATGGTGCATAGATTGTGGAGGAACATTGTGCTGAAAGAAACTCAAAGTTTTTGAGATCATAATCACAAAACATGAGTATTCTACCCTCGTCCTCTCCATGACTCACAGCAACCCCAGATAGCAGTCCACTCGTGGCTACTGGGGATCCTGGAAATCCTGCTCATGGCCATGCTGGGGGCGGCGAGCCCGTCCGGCCGCTCCTCCCTCAAAATCCTGATCCTCCTCACGAGGGCGTCCCTGTCCACGCTGGCCACCGTGTGCACCAGGACGTTGCATAGCTACAAAGGCCTGGGCCTGGCGTTGCCCCCCCTGAGGGTGCCCCTGGCCTGCTGGGGCATTGCCATGGCCCTGGCCCTTTCCACCTTGCTGCTGGCCACCACCATGGAAACGGTTCTGACCTCCGCCATTCGGACGATGTTGGCCACCACCATGGCGCCAACCAGGCCCGTGGTGCGGCTGGTCGTGATGCTGTCCTTGCTGCTGCTGTGACTGCTGTTCGCGATGACGACAGTCACGTGCGATATGTCCAACCTTGTTGCAGACCTTGCAGATGACAACGCTGCGGGTTGTGTTCTCTCCATCATGACGGCAAAACGTCTTTTACGACTCCAATGCGGCGTCTGCAGAGCGCTTTGTGGCGCCGCCTGTTGGAGCTGGTGTCTCACGTGAAGTGCGGCTCTCGCACGCATCGCGATCCTAAAGGCCAGAGTTCATCTTGTAGACCTTGCAAACGCGTGTCACAAGGGCGCGCAGACTCTCCCACTCCTTTCCGTCATCCTGGAGGCAGAAAACCCGAAGCTGCGGGCTGGCCAAATCAGTCAGAAAGAGATCGATCTTGGCTTGTTCAGTCAGGTGACGCTCTTCCACCTGCTTTGCTGTCTTGAGAAAAGTATCCGCATACTTCTACAAAGGCATACCTCCTTGCATGTAAGCTTCCAAATCTTTCTTCGCCTTTTGGGAGTCAGCGAGTTTGGAAAAGAGCTCGCGCATGAGTACGCGATACTCCTCCCAACTCGGGTTGGTTTGTAGCTGCTTCTCCTCGCAAAGCTCTATCATCTTCTCAAAGGGTTGAGGCTTGAGGGAGAGCATCCCTTGAGCACCCCACTCCTCCTTGTCAGCCTGGGCAAGGCGTAGGGAACGTGTTAACGTCCCTTGTCCCATCGTAGCGATCCGCCGGCTCCAGTACCACGCGGCCGCTGGTCGCACCCATCCTTTGGGCTCGAGGTGGTGCAGCTGCGACCCTCATCCGTGGTGCATCGGCTTGTGCCCGTGAGGCAGGTCCACCAACCGGGGCGTGAAGCGCATTTTGAGCAGCCCTGCGTATATTCACGATGCTTGCACGCTCACGACGCTCAAAGATCTGCTCCACCTCATTCTCGGCTGCATAGCGAGCCGCTCCCACGGCCACATTCAGCACCACCCACTGGTTTGCTACTTCCTTTGCGCGAAGGGTCTCAAGTGCCTGCTCCGCCACCTTTGCCTTGTGCTCAGTAGCTGCCAACTTGCGGACCATCTTGGCGTTTTCTTCATACAACCTCTCATTGAATTGTTGTATTGTGGACACCCGTTCACGAAGGCTGGTGCGTACCATGTCACCATCGTACGCCAGAGCACCCATGATGGTCATCGCAAGATCCATGTCTTCTACTGAGAGGCGAGCGCAAAGCTTGTCAAGTTGGCCTTCGACGTTGAGGCACCGCGCGGCACTACCAAGTGCACGTTCTGCCAACACAACGCTTGGAGGGTTCGCCCGGTGGCCTCCCTCACCCTCAACACGGGGAACGACATGACCGCCTCCATCAACACGTTGAGATAGTTGATCCACATCTGCCTCCTCAGTCGCTTCCATCGATGCGGACTTTCCGGCCTCACTGCCTTTACTCGCGGCATCGTGGGCCTCAGCTTCTTCGTCCATGTCTTGCTCGGCCTCGATGACCACCTGATACGCTGGCTCGTCTAGGGACTCGTCCCCATGCTCGCCACCATCGATGACCTCCTTGGAGTTGGCGACAGTGGCTGCACCCTCTTCAACAGCCTTCGAGCCTTCGTTGGCTGGGGTCGGTTAAGCATCGTGGCCAAAGTCGAGCTCAACGATCAACTTGCGGGGTTGTCCATCGCCTTGTGGTTCGATTGCGTGGGCACCTTCATTCTGTTGCTCGTTGTTAGGAGCCTTTGGCGTCTTGTCTCTTGGCGACGCCGGTCGATACTTTCCCCCTTTCGTCACTGGCTCTCGGCGTGGCTTTGCGAGGTGGCTCACCGGTGCCAACGTCCCGCGACGCTCCTTGGACCCCATTGGTGTTTGCTCATTCGAGCGGCGTGGGCTAACATTTGGAGGACGCCCCATAACCACAGAAAGTCCGGTCCCGAGGCCCGCCATTGCTTTTGCAAGGCCTCGCTACGGGTCACCCTTTTCCCAACCTCCTTCCTTTGTGTGTGTTTTTATTTGAAATGCGTGGAGGACACAGTGGTAGTCAAGGTGTGCCTCACTTCAAACCCTTTTTGCGAGATGGGTGACGTTCCCAAAGCTTGTCCTCCTTCACCTCGTAAGAGGTGGACCGAGGTAGCTTGGGAGGTTCCCTCCTTCACCCTCTTGAGCGGCGGACCAAGGCTCCCAAAGCGTGCCCTCCTTCACCTCGCTAGAGGTGGACCGAGGTGGCTTTGAGGAGTCCCTCCTTCACCCTCTTGAGTGGTGGGCCGAGGTTCCCAAAGCGTACCCTCCTTCACCTTGTGAGAGGTGGACCGAGGTGGCTTGTGAGAATTCATCCTTCACCCTTTTTTTTTGGAAAGAGGTTGGTCGTTGCTGAGAGAAGTTTTTTTTTTTTTAGGATGCAGCACGATATTTCTGAAAGTAAGATGTGGTCACAACTCTTGGAATCCAAAGGAGAGCGAGAATCTCTTGAGAAATGGAATAGACACGGCCAAATGGTAAAAGGAAGGTCTCTAAGTCATACAATAAAGTAGAGAATATTTTTCTGAGCTCAACAAAAAAAACAGCTTGAAATTTGGAGGTCCGGAGGCCAAGATATGGCTCCTCCCTTCTCCTTTTCCACCCAGGAACCCGGGGTTGACTCGGAAGTCTCTCTGGCCGTGGAGAAAAAAAAGAAATCCGGCCTTGGAGGCTTGGTCACTCCAAATTCGCCGTGAATGCCTCCCTTGCCGTTGTAGTAGCTCTTGGCCATGCAAGCAGCTGGTCCAGCAACCCCCTGCTTCAGCCTTCGTCCTCCCGTCGGCCTCTCCTCACGGGAAAACGGATAGTGGCGCGACTTTGCTGTTGGACGAGGTGAGGATGAGAGGGGAGAGAGAGATAGAGAGGTTTTGGGAGGGTGGAGTAGTTGGGGCGAAGTAGGAACTCCAAGGTTGGGGAGGGTGAGAGTGAGCGAGTGGTGGATGTGGAGTAGTGGACGGGTAGCGTTCCGCCAGCACAACTGCGAAGTGCGACCGTCACTCGTGGATGGGCACACTTCTCCACGTGGAACGTGACGAAGTGCACGGAGGGATGAGGACGAGCGGTGAGGTCACCGGTCGTTCTGGCTCTGGTACCAAATGTAACGCGGAAGTTGGGACTTAGCGTCGAAAGGTCTCGGTGAGCTCGGAAAAGTTCGCATTGTAAAACTGAATGACTATCCTCCTCGTCGGAGTGGTCTTTCCTTGCCCAAGTCGTCATGGCTCGCCTTGCCCTTTCGAAGCTATGTTGTTGTTTCTTTAAAAAGTTATGATTTGTTAGTTATTCATAATTATTTATGCATTTCTTAAGAAAGAACGGTGGAAACTTCGTGACCGTAATTCCTGTCGAGATGCTCGATGGGATTCGATTTCCACTGCTTGCTTCACGCGTCTGCGTCAAACTTGACGCGACCTCATGGTGTCGGTCGCAGAACAGTGTCCATGGACTATCGCAATCAAGTAATGATTACGAGAGTCCATTCTTGACTGTAGAATTTAGGTTCTTTTTGAAATTTTCGTTGTGTTACAAAAGGTGGGAGGCACACCTTTTGAAAACAGGAGACGTACCGGTTCGACCTAGCGCACGGCGGAGCGACTTTCTCGCCCACTGCAGCCGAAGCACCCCTGGATGGATACTTAGCCAATGAGGCAATGTTCATTGGATTCCATGGGTGCTTCAGGATGGCGGCTGGGGCTGCATTCGCAAGCAAGGGCGCTTTGGGCGGCTGTGACCCCCGCTGGCGGTGCTACCAGCGGCAGTCATGTGTGGAGTACTCAAATGACCATATCTTAGCTGTTTCTTCACGGATTGAGGCGTTCTTTGGTGCGTTGGAAAGCTTGTGGCGCTTACTACATGATGCATTTGTTATTTGCATGAATTCACCTTGGTAGAGGACTTCGGAGTGCCGAGGAGCTTTTGACTGGCTCATAAAGGGCTGGTACATAAGGAAGTTTAGGGGTTGTTCTAGGCATGCCAATCTTACCCAGAGACTATGTACATTGCCTTGTACTAATCTATCAAGTATAAGGTTTCATTCCTTGCCCAAATCTTCTTGTTCTCCAAGAATCGCCTTGCATACGTCCACTCCATCCTACAAGTCTTCTACAACACACCTTGGTGCAAACTCCATCAGGAGTGTCACACGGTGGGAACCTCGGTCACTAGCAGCGGTATTGCTGCTAGGAGAGGGTCGTGCAATATCTCAAGGGCTTGACCACACACCAAGGGGTCGAGGGTTGGGAGGTTTATCCCAAGGGCTCGGCGTGTGACCGTCACACTGGGCGCCCCTCGGTTCACAATATGTCCATTCTTACCACAATTATAGCACTTGTGTTTTTGTAACGCCCCGATCTCCATGGACGTGTTGTTGCCCTTGGTGTGCTCGCTGTACCCACCACCAGAAGAGTTGTGGCTGTTGGCATGAGCCTTTTGCATACGCGATTCATACCGTTCTGCTACCACGATTTTTCCCGGCAGGTCACCATTAAGGTCGTACATCATCGTCATAGCGCGGGCGCCGTTCTTGAGTCCGTTGTTGTAGTGGAAGTACATTTTGTCGGAGTCAAAGCTACACTTGGCAATGATCTCACAAAACCTGCAGGTGTAGTCGGCGATGCCACCAGTTTGGTGAAGCCAATACAGCTTGACATGCTCATTGTCCCTCATGTCATCCACGGTGAAGCGCTTGACAAACGGCTCCGTGAATTCCTTCTACGAGGTCGGCCATTTGAGGGTAAGGTTGCCACTGCTGCATGTTGGAGCCAATTGGATTGAGATCCCGATCACGGTCACAATGCCTGCAACTATTATTGCTCCACTTCTGCGTGGATTAGACCGCATCATTTCAGCCCACCAATCTAATGATGCCCCTCTCAACAGGGTCATGGCATATTCGTGGCACGCCTCATACCCTTGAGGCATCCACACCGATGGCAGCTCCTGTCCGAGTGTCCGAGCGTATGGAGCTGGTTGATACCTCTTTGATGGGTCGAACGACTCTGGCTTGGGCGGGCTCGGGACACCTTATACGACCTTAGATATAGTGGCAAATGCTACTGGTGTTTTCACATGAACCTTCACGAGCTCTTGATTGAAGTACGTGTTTTGCTTCACCAACAGGTCTATTCTGGCTTGCATGTTGGCGAGCAACATATGCAATGCCACGGTTGCTATTATTTTGCCTTGCGTTTCAAACACCACGGCCAGGGGGAACGTGCCAGATGAAGTTATTGTGATGTCCGGCATGATTTCTTCCTTAAGGGGTCCTCCGGTTACCGCCTTGTCACCGGAGTGCGTGGTTGGCCTTAGGCATAGATCCGCTAAAGAGACGGGATGTGTGCTGGTCTATGCTGACCAGGATTGACTGCCATGTAGATGATTGTGCCCCTGAACTAAGGGTGTCTCTGATACCAAGTGTTAATTGGGCACAATTTACTAGCCTCAACCGGAGGGTGCAAGCACCAACTGACGGCAGCGGCGACCAAAGGGAGGCTGGCAAGGGTGCACACCCGTTTGGAATTGCGGTTCTGAGAATGGAACCAGTTCTTGTTCCATGTAAGAATCCAAGTTGTGATTCTGGTTCCGAAACTGCAATTCCTCGTGGAATTGCGATTCTAGATTTGGTTCCATAGAGGCACTTAAGTTGTGTACTGAAAGACAAATGATGTGGTTCAGTTGTCGTCGGTCATTTTGACACGCAATATTCGACCAGGCCCCTCGATGTTCATTGATGTTGGCCTGACAAGTTGTCATCGTGCAAACCTGTACTCACGTGGTGTCCTTGGATGCCATGTCAGCGGCTGCTCCCCCCTCCTCCCCGACCCCCTCGTCACTTCCCGGCTTGTATTGGTTGAAGTGTCATACCTGATGGCTCAAACGCACAAATGGATTAGCTTGTGCGCTTGAAATGCAGTGCATCGGGTGTTGCCATGGCAGGTCAGTAGCTCCGGCATTGGAGCTAGAGGCTTTGAATCAAGCCTAAGCTACAGCTAAACAAAAGTTTGCAAGAGACATCTCCTCAGTTGGTTTGGAATCAGGTTTGAACAAGAGTGGTCATATTCGTTCTATACTTTGATATTGACACCCATCTAGTCCCCACCCCCACCTGACCCCTTGTCAAGAAATTGCAATTCCATGACGGTTCTTAACTTTTGGAATCGGAATCAAGGTTCCGATTCTAGAACCAGAAATGCGGTTTTAGAACTGCGATCCCAAGAATCTGTGTGCACCGGCCTCAGGCCGGTGCACGCCTCCCAGTGTATGCAAAAGCATAGGATTGTCATGGAGGAGCATAGAAACACGCATGGCACAATGGAGGTAAATTGTACTTCTTATTCAAGTGTTAACATACAAGGCAATATGTACATGGTGACACATCTTAGGCAACCCGAGGTTGCCGAGACATGCACCGCTCCATGCGGGCACAGTATGTGCAGTTTTGCATCAGCATTATGTAGCTCATCTTTCCAGATTTCTAATGCACCAATAACTGCATCATTATGTGGCGGAGCGGCCAAGATATGGCTATTTCCGTGAACCACTACAATCTGCCTATGGCAGCACCACTAGTGGTGGTAACGGCCGCCCGAAGTGCCCTTTCTGGTCATAGAAAGGGCGCCCCGATGAGAACTCATCGGGGTGCCCTTTTGAAGCACCCTTGGCCCTTGATGATCCTTGATTCATTGGCTAACTAGGCTCCAAGGCACGCTTCGGCCTCGTTGGGTTTTCTGAGGGTCGAGTACTGGTCCTTGGGTATAAATTCTCGTCACCTATTTTCCCCTCAACAGTTCCAACCTTTGGTTGTGCGTACCTTCCTCAATTCTTGATAGATCAACCCATTTTTAGGTTGAGCTCGCATGGTTTTCCCTGTAGATTCCAAATCCACAGTCATACTACACATTCGAGGAAGCCTCGAGCCGTGGTTACTCCCATTGATACAGTCCGGCTTACAGCTATGGCAGTCGTATAAGCTATGGCTGTCGCCACAGTTACTACTATATTGCTCTAATGCGGGTGTGTAGTAGCACAGTTATGCTACAATGCTCTTTCTACAACTACAGCTGCTTTGCTGATGCTATTACACTTTTGCTACCATGCTGCTATTGTTGTTGTTGTGCTGCCATTGTTCTTGTGAACTGAAAGAGTTGCACTGCTATTGTGATATTTCTTCGTTGTTGAAATGACAGTATTTTGCTACTACTGCTACCCTGCTATCCTGCTACCATTACCGCCCTACTACACCCGTGCTACTAATAGTGCTAAAGGCTTGATCATATGATGCGAATGAATCCAGGGCCCTGGCCATGCTACTGCCATGTTGCTATTGTTGCATTGTTCTTGGTATATGACTGCTACGGCTACTCTCAATAAACTCCCATTATTGTAGTCTACTCGTAGTGGTGGCTGTTGGTGCTGTATGTTTTTGACGACGTTTCAGTGATGTGGTGGTGTTGTTGCCATTGCTTTTACGACTATGTCTCTATTGTTAGCACCAGCTCTAGCATTTCATTTTGACATGATAGGTCCTCCTAAAACCATGGCTACATATGTTACTCTCACTTATTCTGATGTTATAGCTTCTATACTGTGCAGCTTAGCAAGGGATGCATCATCACTTTGATTTCATGATAAACATCCTAAAAGATTCTTTGTACTATGGTCGTTGTGTTGTGTGTGTCGTACACAGCTTACGGTGACCCCTCGGCTCATGTCCATCCACGTGCAGACCCTGACATGGAAACGGTGGCAGAAGACCGGCGGCTGGACGGGCACCCGGAAGAATTCTATCATACCTACATCCTTGTTGTAGAACAACACATAGGCATGCAACCTATCCGGACGTAGCTCTTGTTGACGTGGCTTGTCTGGCTCAGACAGCTTGTCGTTCTCACATGTGTGCAGGGAGTTATGCCCAAAACCGTGTTTCTGGCATTGCTTTGGTCTGCTAGAGAATTGTGCGCCTATGCGCGCCGTGTGGGTGTGCACCAGCTAGGCTTCAGACCCTATGTAGTCTGCCCAGGACTCAGTTGCTCTCTCTCTCTCTCTCTCTCTCTCTCTCTCTCTCTGTGCACATTTCTTGCATGCATTCTATCATGGTATTAGAGCAGCGAGGCATCCCTCGCTGAGCTGTGTAGCAGAGACATGGCTGTAGCAGCAGTGAGAGTCAGAGTTAA
>SZWC01000649.1:58671-80431 GCA_023375785.1 Penium margaritaceum | reverse complement strand
CCAGCTAGGCTTCAGACCCTATGTAGTCTGCCCAGGACTCAGTTGCTCTCTCTCTCTCTCTCTCTCTCTCTCTCTCTGTGCACATTTCTTGCATGCATTCTATCATGGTATTAGAGCAGCGAGGCATCCCTCGCTGAGCTGTGTAGCAGAGACATGGCTGTAGCAGCAGTGAGAGTCAGAGTTAAAGCCACGGTCCTGGGAGGACCCACCAACCCATAGTGACCCACCGTAGCAGATTGCAGTAGCGAAGACACCCTTGCAACCGCATGACCATGCCACCACCACGGGACAACCAAGGATTTCCCAACCCTCTCCAGCAGCAGTTCAGGCATAAGATGTTGAGAAGAGGCCTGTGAAGGTTCCCAAAAGCCTCACTCAGGTCGCACATACCACTCCCCCGGACGTTAGAGGTTGCAAATGCCCCTTCTGACCACTATTTTTGGCGTGCAAAGGCTTGTTTGAAAGCTCTTGCAAAACCCCATCCATCACTTCCACTTCTGCCTCATTTCATGCCCTGTAGGCTCCAAGAAATGAAACAACACTCTCAAATCTATATCTTTTTCCTGATTTTGGGCTGAAAAGAAAATAGTGACGTTTTTTTTACCTTTTTGAAGGTTTTTTTTACACAAAACCACCACCAATGGATTCAGCATCCTTCGGCGCATGATCTCTCTAAATTTTGCTTCATTTGGACAACCTTAATGTTGACGTCATCATTGTAAGCGATGACGTAAGCACCAACACTTGGCCAATTTTTTCGTTAAAGCATAATATGTGACCAGCATTCCAAATTGCTGAGAAACGCCAACGGTTTTTTATTCCAACATCAATGACGTTTGGACCCATACTGAGTAGCAGCGCCCAACCATCATGCAGAAGCAAACCCCTTCCAGAACCGCCATCGCCGCAGCTTCCGAGGGCAGGTCTGTCAGCAACCAGCGTCGACCGCCACGAACGTCACCATAACAGTAGCACCAGCAGCAAGAGCAGCAGCAGGAACAACAACTGCAGCTATAGTAGCAAGAGCAGCAACAACAAGAGCCATAACAGCAACAGCAGCAGCGGCAACAATAGCGGTAGTAGCAGCAGCTATATGAGCAACAACACGAGCAGCGGCCTCCCAGTCCGACGACCTTGGCGCGATAGGTGCGCGCGTTGGCAAACTTTTAGGCTGAAATCCGCCAAACCCTGACGAAGTAGGTCGATGAGCTACAGGAATTGATCAAGAGCTTACTGCCCCAACAACAGCGACAGTTAGCTGACCTGAGCGAGGACCCCCTCGCCTCTCCTGACGAGGTAGCAGAGGCCCTCTCTGACTCTGGGGATGATGGCGAGGAGGTGTTGTTGCGTGCATGCCTCCTATGCCTGCAGGCACGCCGTAGAGCACGTGAGGCAAAAGCCACCCTCCAGGGCACGGGCTCTAGTGCCGACCTCGGCTTGGACCCAGCTCGTCGCCCCTTGAGCTATGAGGAGCTGGCTCTGTGGGCTCGCCTGGACAAGGGGGTTGCCTCCTTTGTGCCTGGCTCCGTAGTGGCTTCGACTGTCGCCTTGTCGACGGTCAAGCCACCCAAGTGGTTTGAGTCGGACATACCGTCTTCCAAACAAAGGGACGACTACAAATCTTAGGAGCCGAGATTCCACATGTGGGCCATGAGCAAGAGGGTCCTCGAATACTACTTCACCCCCTACTAGGCATTTGACTCCGCCCAGTCGCAGATGGTGGTCCGCGCTGCCTACGGCCTGATGAAGGCCGCCCTGGCCTACAGCACGGACTTCAGCCACTTCCTTGGCAACCTACTGACCGGTACGAGAGCTGACCCTTGTGTGGCGTGGTCGCTGGCCTTCACCCTCTTTGAGGGCGCCACCTTGGCCTTGACGTCCGAGCGCCTCGCCGCCTTTAATTCCCTCTATTAGACTCCTCAAGAGTCTACACCCGACTACTGTCACCGGGCGATGTAGTTGCATGAGGACCCTGGAGACGATGCCCGTGCGTAGTACGTAGCCCTCCATATCATTCTCTACGGCATCCACCCCGACTACATGATCGTCTTCAGCGGCTTCGACCAGTCTCTGCTATGCAACATGGGGAGCGACACGACGCTGTTGCGCTGGACCACTCTCCAGTTCTTGGAGGTCACCAGCGTGGACGCAACAAACAGCGCCTCCCACAGCAACGCATCAGCAACAACTGTCGCCGCCTCATCCCTGTCCGCATCTGGCTAGTCATGGCCAAACGCCACGCCTGCTAAACGCTTTAGAACTTTCATTCTGACCCCTGCGGCGAGTACCTCGGCGACATGGCGCGCTACTTCACCGAGCTATGTGTTTTCCACAACCTCTCCATTCATGCCTTCCACCCTAGTAGAACAGTGTCTTGAAACGCTTGAACCGCACCATGGAGGATGCTGTCCATACCATGTGTGCCGACATTGCCATGCTTGAGACCTCTGCCTTCGAGGGGATGGCGTACATGACCTCGGTCTAGAACCACATCCCACACGCCCCCCTCCCAGGACACCACACACCCTACGAGCTATGGTACGACCATCGTGCCAATCTATGCTTGGCCTATGTCTGGGGTTCCCTCACATGCGCCCGGTTCATGGCGGAGCAGCAAAGGAGCAAGCTCATCTTTGGGGTCGCATCTGTGTCTTAGTCGGCATGGCCCTGCGTTTGAAGTCCTGGCAATTCTGAGACCCTAAGCGGTGTCGCATCTTGGAGTCGTGAGACGCTATCTTCTTCAAGAATCTCACGTTCTACGATTTTGCTCGCATCCATGCTCTTCGCGCAGGTCATGCCCCTGGGTGTACCGACGCTCGTCTTGAGGGGGAGGTGCCTGCCGTGGTTGGCCCAGTGCCCCTGGCCAGTGCAGTCACTCTCGCCAGCACCCCAGGGGTTGTCCACGGGGGCTGTGCCCGTCGGCACCTTCAGCCACGTCACATCTGCGACTCGCCCTACCGCCGTTGCCTCTGCATTGCTGCCTGCGTCCGAGTCCATATCCGAGTCCGCGTTCACGTCTGAGGCCCTGCCCGATCCTGAGTTCGCGCCTGCGTCTGGCTATGAGCCATCCTAATTCCTAGTTGTTGACACATCTACGTCCGGCACAGAGCCATCCCCGACCGCTGAGGCCACACCATCCTCTGTTGACACGCCTTCTGTGCAGCCCATGCCTGCATCTGAGTTGGTGGCGGCCCCTGCTCCTGTCCTGTCTAACCCCTGCTTGCGGGCACCTGGCGGGTGCCTCCGCCCTGCTCTGACTGTCAATAGCAGTCTCCAAGGCAGGCTCCTTGCCCCTCGCCTTGCATCGGCGGCCACCAGCAGTGACGCAGGCAGGCGGCTCAGACCTCACCCCACGCGCAGCATTGTCGGCAGTGACCCTGGCATGAAGGCCATCCGCCTGAGTGCTCGCGGCCTCACGGATGTTCACCTTGGCTGTGCCACTAGAGTGGCACTGCTTGTCCACGAGCGCGACTTCGCTCGTGCACGAGTGCGACTTCTCTCGTGACGCTACTAAGTCCACTGTCACGATGGATCCTCCATCTACAATACATGTCCTTGTCACGCGTTGTGCGCCACCGTCATCTCCCGACCCCACCACTCTAGCCGAGGTCTTGTCAGTCCCCAAAGCTGAGGAGTGGGGGGCTGCTTGCCAGGCCGAGCTTGATGCCATTCGTGAGAACGACATCTTCTTGTTGGTGGACTTGCCAAAGAACCGCAAGGCTGTCAAGGCAAAGTGGGTTCTTCGTAAGAAGCTCAAACCAAACGGCACGGTGGAGCGCTACAAAGCCCGTCTGACGACAAAGGGGTTCTCCCAAGTCGCTCTTGTGGACTGCACCAAGACGTTTGCCCTTGTTGGCCGGATGGGACAACAGCGCTGACGGTGCTAGCAAGGTGGCACAGCACGATTGGGAGCTCCATCTGATGGATGTCAACGACGTGTTTCTAAATGGAGACCTTGACGAGGAGATCTACATGGTCCAACCACTCGGCTTTGAGGATGGCACCGGTCGCGTATACCAGCTACAAAAGGCCTTGTATGGTGTGAAGCAGTCGCCTCGCTGCTGGAACGAGGAGATCATCGGCCCGCTGAGACGCACTGGGTACGTTCAAAGTGATGCTGATCCATCTATGCTCCTATTGCAATCCCCAACGGCACTCACTTCCATCCTCGTCTATGTGGACAATCTTCTGATAGCCTTGTCCGACCTGGAAGCAGTGAACGGTGCCAAGGCCATTCTCTCCTCGGCATACAAGATGAAAGACCTCAAAGAGGCCTCTGTATTTCTGAGGATGGAGATCGTGCGCCACCGTGTCCGCCGCACGCTCCGCGTCCATCAAGCACGCTATGCAGAGGCTTTAGGGGACCGCTTTGTTGACCTCCTTGCTGCCGTTGGCACTGCCTCCATGCCCATTACCTCTAAAGGACAGGTCGCCCTGAAGGTGGACAACCCTGCTGACCTGGGGGAGCCAATTTACGTGACCCTATACTCACGAGTCATTGGCTCACTCATGTACTTGGCCACCATGACACAGCCTGACATCGCCTTCATTGTCAACCTGCTCACCCAGATCTCGCAGACTCCGCGCCCGCGAACACCACACGTAGCCGTCCGTTACGTGCGCTACATCCTGTCCATTGCACCCTCCGGCCTATGCTTCCGCGAGCAGGTGCCTGTCGTGCTCGATGGGTACATAGACAGTGACTCGGCGTGGAGTCTAGATGGCAAAAGTCACATTGGCTATATCTTCCTCATTGGGGGCACTGCGGTGTCCTGGCGCAGTGGGAAGGAGGGTTGCATTGCACGCAGCACTGTGGAGGCAGAGTATGTTACTCTGGGCGCCGGTGTAGTTGAGTGCGTCTGGCTTGTCCGTATACTGCGTAAATTGTGTCAGTCCATTTCCCTCTGTGGTGCTTCAGGGTGAAAACATGAGCGCTGAGGCCATCGCCAAGAACACATGTATGTTCCATACACACACACACACACACACACACACACACACGAAGGCTCTCGATTGTTCGAAGTTTCATGGGGCCACTTAATCTGTGGGACTCTGCCCCGTTTCTATTCAGGTTGACTCCTCATGTGCCATCTTGCATGTGCTATACTTGCTTCCTGTATCATTTGTGTGTGTTCTTTCTTGTACATCGTTAGAATCTGCATATGAATGAGGACATGCGTAGAAGTTTCCTAATGACACAGCCCGTGACTAGGCGTCAGTGCCCGGTCATAAGATGACAATAGTCACGGGTTGTACACACAACGGCAAGGGTCTGGCTAGGAGACACTAGGCAGAGTGTCATAATGCCTCAATAGCATTCATAGAGAGAGTTTAAAAAATGACAGGTCCATAGCATACATACCTGCTGCGGCGCACGGCGGGTGTCGCATGCCACAGTACAAGGTCTGTCAAAAAACTGGCCTGAAAACACTGTTCTGGCCATAACTCTGTGCAGACAAATCAGAACGTTACGCCGTCTGAACCCAAACGTCTAGGATCTCAAGCTAAACACCATGACTGGTCATGTTGCATGCATCTGGCATCAAAAGTTGGACACCCAATGCAAGACATGTAAATCGGACCCACGGCTAGTCCACCAATAAAATCCTATATGTTGTAGAAAAACTACAGGAGGTTCGAACAGCATCCTGGACGCTGGGGCAATCGTCGGTCAGCTCTGAGTGGGTGGTTTACTACCTGCCGATGCGTCGATGCCTCCAGGATCCGCATGTGGGATGTGCACGGGCATGGACATGGCCGAATGGTCACAATAAACTGTATAGATCGATAAGAACGTCACAAAACAGAACACTTCCCATGACCCGATGGTACCCATGTCCATTCTCGTGCAGAACTGGTACGAGTGCAAAGACACCCTACTGACTTTTAACTTCGATTTTAACCCTTTTTGGCTCGCCGAATACTGTGCTTCATCGATTTTATCCAGGCACTTAATTAATTTCGGAAGTGAAAAATTGAAATTAACGTGCCACCAGGCAAGTTTCATCACTGGGTTCAAAGTACCCATTGTGTTTTGTTTTTCAGCTCAGCTCCTTTCTTTGTCTTAAAAACGAAAAAGAATCGGTGTCCTGCTTTGTGGTCCGACGATTCAAATTACCGAACGGTGATTTGAATCACCGAAGCACCGCACGCCGCTTGACATGCGACGATCACCGCATGTCAAGCGGCGTGACGTGGCTGCGTGTCAGGTACACGCGGTCTAAATGGACCACGTGTACCTGTCGCGCGCGATCTGTCAGGTAGCCTGACAGATCGCGTGTGAGGATGCAGTAGCAACAGATTTCTTTGACCGAAATGTGACTTCTCGCCGAATTAAAAAAACTGATCAAGATCGGTCGCCGAATTTAAAGTGTCACCAAGTGAGCTTCGACGAATTCAAGAAAATAGGAATTAATTACCCAGATGACGAAATTAAATATACCTAAATTAGGAACTGCTCAATCATCGATTTTAAAAAGCAGTAGGGTAGACGTAACACATGCACACTCCTCATTCAACCACTCTCAAGCAAGGGGCGAAGTCCAAGAGAACAAATGGCCACCAGAAACTTTCCGCGAGCCAGTGCCTTTGTCAAGAAACCAGCACGCTGTATGTCAGTGCTGACCCATATGACGGAGATCACGTGTCGCTCCACCAAATCATGCACAAAATGGTGCTCAACCGCAATGTACTTTTTGCAAGCATGAAAAGTATAGGAGTTCTCTGCAATGGCAAGAGCGCTCTGGTTGTCACCGCGAAGCACAATGGTCGACACTGATTGACCCAACTCAAGGAACTGGCGCTACAGCCAGACTGCCTCAGCAGCCCCTGCACCCAGAGCAACTTATTCTACCTCCGACGAGCTACGTGCAATGCAGCCTTGCTTCCCGTTGCGCCAAGAGATAACAGTACCACCAAATGGGAACATGTAGCCAGTGCGAATGCGTCCGTCTGGACTCCAGGCCTAATCGCTATCGGTGTAGCCGTCAGGAACTATCGAACACTGCCGGCAAAAGGACAGTCCAAGGTACGCTATGGAGATCACATACCGCACCAGTCGTATAGCCACATGAAGGGATGTAGCTCATGGAGCCTACAAAAACTGTGCAAGGAGGTTGACGGCAAAGGCGATGCCGGGCGTGTGGTAGTGGCCATGTATATCAGAGATCCAAGACGACGGAGGTACAAGGTCACGTCCACTGTCTCCCTTAGCTGTATAGGGTCGTCCACATTTAGGATATCCTGCCTATTGGGTGTGAGAGGTGTGGAGTCTTTGGGCGCTGCGCCAAGGAGATCAGTGAAACGCTCCCCCACAATACGTATGTATCGGGCCTGATGTAATAGGAGAGTCTAACGTCTATGGTCTTGCGCGATCTCCATGCCAAGAAACACCGATACAAGACCGAGGTCATTCAACCTGTACGCAGTTCGGAGGACCGCCTTGGCCTCCTTCACGGCTTCCATAGAGGGACACGCAATCAGGAGGTCATCCACATAGACCAGGATGTTGGAGAACCGCTTTGGTGACTTTTGGATAAAAAGAGAGGGATCTGCCTCGCTCTGTACGCATCCCGCGCGAGTGAGAGTGCTTGTGGTCTCTTGGTTCCAGCACTGAGGAGACTGCTTGAGGCTCTTCAAGGAATTTTGCAAGTGCAAGACCTTGTCATCGTCCTCTAAGCCTGGTGGCTAGGCCAAGTAGATCTCCTCATCGAGAGAGCCATGGAGGAACACATTGTTTACATCCATATAGTGCAGTTCCGAGTCATGCAACCGACAGGAGCAAAGGTGTTAGTGTAATTGACGCCTTCGATCTCGGAATGCCCTTGACGATCAAGCGAGCTTTGTGGCATTCCACTGAGCCATCGGGCTTCACTTTCTTGCAAAAGACCCACTTGACCTGAATAGCCTTCCTCCCGCATTACTTTGCAGCAGTAGTACGTAGCACCAACAGTTTGTAGAGTACACTTCAGACCACACATTAGACTACACTTCAGAGTACGCTTTAGACTACGATTCAGACTAAACTTCAGACTACACTTCAGAATACAATTCAGACTAGACAGGTGCACACGGGCAGGTGCAGAAACAAGGACTGATGCAAGAGCAGGTCCTTGTCATCGTCCTCTAAGCCTGGTGGCTAGGCCACGTAGATCTCCTCATCCAGAGAGCCATGGAGGAACACATTGTTTACATCCATCTAATGCAGTTCCCAGTCATGCAACCGACAGGAGCAAAGGTGTTAGTGTAATCAGCACTGCAAGCTACAGGTGCAGGTGCAGAAATAGGGACAGGGGTAGGTGCAGCAGACTACACAGCTGCAGATTGGTGTTGATGATGTAGCCATGCGTGAATGCATGCGTGTCTGTGCCTGTGCCTGTGCCTATGCATGTGCCTGCGCCTGCGCCTGCTCCTGTGCCTACGCCTGCGCCTATGCCTCTGCCTGTGCCCGTGCCCGTGCCCGTGCCCATGCCGGTGCCCAAGCCCGTGCCCGTGTCCATGCCCGTGCCCGTGCCCGTGTCCATGTCTGCGTCCGTGTCCGTGTCCGTGTTTGTGTTCGTGTCTGTGTTTGTTTCTGTGTCAGTGTCCGTGTCCGTGTCTGTGTCCATGTCCGTGTCCGTGTCAGTGTCCGTGTTTGTGTCCCTGTTCGTGTCCGTGTACGTGTCCATGTCCGTGTCCATGTCCGTGTTCGTGTCCGTGTTCATGACCGTGACCGTGACCGTGCCCGTGCCCGTGCTTGTGTCGGTGCCGGTGCCGGTTCCCGTGCTTGCGCTTGTGTCTATGCCCATATCAGTGTGCCCATATCTGGTGCCATTGAGTGGCAAGTGCCCACGCCTCAGCCCTGGGCTTGACGACCAGAAGATCAGCTGTTGCATCACAAGCGATGCGGAACTCGTGATTGACCAGACTGTGCCCGACAAGGCATGCAAGATGCACCTCTTTGAAATCTATGCGGACAGTAAGGCCTAGGGCCTTCGCGCCGGGGTCACCACTTGCAACAATCCGAGTGGGCTGCCTAGGTGCGGGACCTTACGCTCGCTGGACTCCAAAGACCACCAATGGTTGAGGACAACCACCGGGCTCACGCAAGTATCCTCGGCTCGTAGAGCGCACCTCAGGCTTAGTGACGGGCACGACCACAGCTGGTAATGACAAAGACAAAGGAGCAGATGTAGTGTGAGGAGATGTTGTTGAAGTGGCAGGGGACGCAGGGCTGGGTGTGAGCGAGGCAGCAGGAGTAGGAGTAGAGGCGGGTTCATGTACAGAGACAGGAGTGCTGGTGGGCATGGGTACAAAATCATGTGTGCCTCTGGGGTGCGAGGGAACATGGGTAGAAACGGGCTGATTAGGAGAGGCCTCTGGATCGACAACTATGATTGTTGGGTCATCAAGGGCGGGAGACCGAAACGGGGAGGGGGCTCAAACGGACACATCTGCCAAACGAGAGATGCTTGTAGGCACTGACTCCCCCATCCGTCAAGAAGCCTCACACATAGGAACGTACATGATGGCCATCAACATGATGGTGGTGAGGTCACGGTAGGTGAGAGACTCAAATATGAGCGCATTGCGAGACTCAACAATGCAACGACGAGCTGGGTCCCAAAAGCGCTAGGCCTTCGACCATGGGGAGATGCCCAAAAAGGCACACAAGCAACCCCACGGGAAGGCCTTGGACCCCTGTTGGTCCTTGGTGTACCACACACAAGCCACAGAGCCTAAGACACGAGCGAGGCAAAGATCGGCACGATGGTCAGACCAGAGCTTGTATGGTGTAACGTGGTTCGGAAGGGGACCATGCGGGAGACGGTTCCACACCCACGTCATGTAGGCGAATCCTTCGAACACACTGGACTCGGGCAACCGCACTTGGACCATATAGCGCAAACCGCATCCTCCATGGTCCACTTCACTTGCTTCGAAACACCGTTCTACTGAGGAGTAGCAGGAGCGGAGACCTGGTGAAAGACACAGTGCTTGGTAAAGAAACTATCCATCTAGCCAAGAAACTCGCCGCCATGATCTGAGCGGAACATGTGTAATGTGTGGCGAGACTGACGCTCAACCATCACTAGCCAAAGGTGAAACGCAAGAGCGGCATAGGCTATAGACCCACCGCATCCTGGTGAAGTTTTTGGTCAGGGTCAGGACATATCAGCTTCGATTGGACAAAGACTCGATAGCGAGAGGACCAAGAAGATCTGAATGGACCAACTCAAGGGGGCGAAGTGCTCGAGAGGGGGAGTCAGGGTAAGTGCAACGATGCAGCTCAGCCAGAGCAGAAAAGAGACAGTCGGTCTTGCACGACCTCTTGAAAGAGGTTACGTCAAGACCGAATCCAGGCTGTGTCCAAATGAGCTTATACACAGTGTTTGAGCCCACGTGACACAGGCGGTGGTATAACAATCATTGGTGCTCAATAGAGAGAACACCAGTGACAAACACACAAGCAGAAGGGGAAGGAGAGCGCGGGGAAGGAGAAGTCCGAGGAATACTTTTCAAATCATCGACAACAGAGGCACAGAAAACAATGGCACAAGTATCAGCAGCAATCACAGTCACAGAGTCCGTAGTGTGCTCCACAGAAATTTCCATCAGTGTGCAAGCACGAATAAAAAGCATGTTGAGCTCAAGATCAGGTACAAAAATCACCTTGGAGAGATACAAGGGGCCAGAAGGACCATCAAAGCACAGAACCCTAACACCCTAGACCGGTAGTGACTGACCAGAGCCTGAGCAAACGAAGGAAACAGATGCAACATGACCGAGAATAAAAAAATCACTATGACAGCAGGTCATGTGGTGAGTGGCACCAGAATCAATGCTCTAGGTGCCACAGGCATCATGACTCGAGGACGTCACTGTGCAACAGGCAATGGAAAACTCTGCCTCACACGGACACTCAGTAACAGGCAAGGAGGAACGACGAAGGGCAAGAAGGTGGGAGTCAAGAACCCAATTAATACTATCAAGTCCATCATCATCACATGCCAACTGTGCCCCCCCACGCGAGTCATCACAAACGACAAGAACGGTCAAACAAACAATTTGTAAACCACCCGGGTGTGATAACACACTTGCACCTCCCTGAAAATGGACTGCCAGAAGGTGACAGATCTTGGCGATGGTGTGGTCACGTAGATCCGGATCGCCATTGCTTGCCAGCGGGGAGACGGGAACTGCTGTGATGGTGGTCGTTGCGCAACCAGGGGCTATGCTACTTGACACAGACCGCTGTGCGTATGCAGCCTGAAGGCTGTGATTGATCTGTGTCCAGTCGAGCAGCTGATGGCACTCGGTGTAGCGATAAGCGCCTCCACAATTTCAGTAGTAAAAATACGTCCACTAGTAGCGGCCGGTGGTTGTTGCTACTGTGACTTCTGCTGGCTTGAACTGTACATCTTCTTCCTCTTCTTTCCCCGTGCAGCTACTACCACACCCTGTGTCTGAGTTGGGGTAATTGAGGTGAAAGGAGAGGAGGAGGATATGCAAGATGACGGAGGAGTGTGTTGCAAGAGGGGCATCGGTGGCGAAGCGATGACTGCTACAGCAAGGGGACTCTCCTGATGGGCCACTGCTGCCTCGTGAACGGACGTCACCTGGAGAAAGAGCTAATGCGTCCAAGGGAGAATCTGGAGAGAGATGGAGAAGGGCTCGAGAACGGTGTTGTTGTACCCCGAGAAGATGTCCGCGTGCTCAAGGAGAACGCGGGGCAGGATCGTGCGGTCGCCCGCAGTTGTGTACCTCCTAAGATCCCAAGGCACGTGTAGATACACATGGCCCATCGCCGGTAATCAATTGCAGGCTCGGCGGGTCCCTAACAAGGGAGTGAAAGGCGCGAATGTGAGCTGTGCGGGTGGCATGCGTATCCGCAACAAGAAGGGACAATGCCAGGTCCCACCCCCAACGTGGGCTAGCAGCCTCGCTTGTGCCCGCCTCTCCAAGAAAAGGGCGAAATTCTACGACAGTCTCACGCGGCATGGCGTAAAGGAGTCCGCGCATCGCCCTAGCCATTGTCAGTACCTGAGCGCAATCCGAAACCTGGTACAGACTGTGGTAGTGAAGCCATACCCCCTCTGCGGTGGCCCGGACCTGAAAGAGAATCTCCCATCAGTCAAAGTCGTCCTCTCTAGCATACCAGGGGGGAGGTGTCTTGAAGTCCTTGGGTTGCCGCTTTGTAGGAAGGGCAATCGTAGGATGAGAAGGAAGAGGGTTGGGGAAGACACCAGGATGAGGAAAGTTGCTAGGGAGGATCTCTCGAAGATAGAAAATGGATGTCTGTAGAGGTCGGGAACTCGTTTGAAGCTGGTGGAGACGCTCGCGACTCTTACTCGCGTGGGCGTCATCCTCCATGCCTGGCATGTGAGGGTCCTCATCCCAAGGATCAAGTGATGGCTGGTCGAGTCCTGCTCTTGACATAGGTGTGGGTGCTAACTGTAGTGTAGAAGGTATGGCACCACCGACTCCCTCGGAGATCTGCTTTGGAGTCGTGGACTATCCACGAAGGAGCTCAGTGAGCGTACGGATGGCATCAGTCTGCTACTGCTACAGACAACGTATCTCATCCTGCTGACTCCGCGGGTCCTCAATGGCCTGCGAGCGTGGGCTCAAGAACTCTAAGGAGGAGGAGGAGGGGTCTGTTGGCCCTTTGCCCTTGTCACCGGTCGGAGCCATGTCAGCGCTCATTGTGGGCTGGGATGTCAAACTGATCAGATTATTGAACCCTCGGTGTTTCTCGAAGAGTTGGAATGCTAGTACCAAATGATGTTTCAGCCAAAACTTTGGCTAAGTATTCGTGCTCATGTCATCACTTATAGTGATGACATCAGCATGAAGGTTGTCCAAATGAAGCCAAATTTGGAGCGATTATGCGCCAAAGGATGCCGAATGCAATGGCAATGGTTTCATGCGGAAAGAAACATCCAAAGAAGTAAAAGACGTCACTGTTTTCTTTTCAGCCCAATATCAGGAAAAATCTAGATTTGAGAGCGTTGTTTCATTTCCTGGAGCCTACAGGGTATGAAATGAGGCGGGAGTGAAAGCGATAGATAGGGTTTTGCAAGATCTTTCTAACAAGCTCTTACACGCCAGAAAGGGTGGTTACATGGGGCAGTTGCATTCTTTCACATCCGGGGTGGGTGGTATGTGCAACCTGAGTGAAGCTTCTGGGACCCTTCACAGGCCCCTTCTCAACATCTCATGCCTCAACTGCTTTTGGAGAGGGTTAGGAGACCCTTGGCTGTGCCGTGGTGCTGCGGTAGGAAAGGTGTCTCTGCTGCTACAATCTGTTGCGGCGGGTCACCGTGGGTTGGTGGGTCCTCCGAGGATCATGGCTTCAGCCGTGGCTCTCACTACTGCTGCCATTGCTGCGTCTCTACTGCGCATCTTAGCGAGGGATACCTCGTTGCTTTGATATCATGAGAAGATGTGTAGAAGCTTCCTAGCGACATAGTCGTTGACTAGGCATCAGTGCTTGGTCAGACGGTGACAACAGTCACAGGTCGCACACACAATGGCAAGGGTCTGGCTAGGAAACACAAGTGAGAATGTCATAATGCTTCAATATCATTTGTAGAGAGAGTTAAGGAATGGCAGGTCCACAGCATAAAAACTTGCCGCAGCGCACGGCGGGTATTGCACGCGGAAGTGCAAGGTCTATCCTAAAATTGGCCAAAAAACACTAGTTTGGCCGTATCTCTGCGCAGACAAATCAGAATGCTACACTGTCTGAACCTAAACGTGAATCTCAAGCCGGACGTTATGACTGGTCACATGCATGCATCCGGCATCAAACAGTGGACGCATAATGCAAAACATGCCCACGACTAGTACACAGATAAAATTCTACAGGCTACAAAGAAAGTGCATAAGGTCCGACACAACATCCAGGACGTTGGGGCAGTCATCGGTTAGCTCCGAGTGGGTGGTCCACCACCTACCAACGCACCGGTGCCTCCCGGGTCCACATCAAGGATTTGCACGGGCATGGACACAGTCGAGTGGTCACAGTAAATTGTACAGCTCGACGGGAACGTGATAAATCACAACAGTGCATGGACGTGTCTCGCCCTCCGGTCATGGGGGAGTGTTGTTGTGTGTGTTGTACTCAGCTTACGGTGACCCCTAGACTCATGTCCATCCATGTGCAGATCCCAAACATGGCAACGGTGGCAGAAGACCGGCGGTTGGATGGGCGCACGGAAGACATCTATCGTAGCTAGATCCTTGTTGTGGAAGAACACATAAATGTGCAGCCTATCAGGACGTAGCTCTCGTCAACGTGGCCTGTCTGGTTCAAATGGTTCGTTGTTCTGACGTGTCTGAAGGGAGTATGCCCAAAACCGTCTTTCCATTACTTTTTTGGTCTCCTCAAAAATTGTTCGCATGTGCGCGCCATGTGGGTGTGCACCAGCTAGGCCGGGGACCCTAGCCCGGGCCTCAGTTTTTCCCTCTCTCTGCACATTGCTTGCAGCCATATGCGTTGATACATCGTGCTAGTCAGACCCTTGTAGTTTATTTATGCCATACTGCCGAGCACCTGCTTGCATGCATTCTGTCACGTTGCCATGGCAATGCTATCCAATAAGCTGATACATTGACACGAAAGGTTTATCTGGAATCATTGAGGTTTTGCCTATGGGAGATGGCACAACCTCGTAACATTCAGAGGCTTAAACATGCAGAGGAAGATGACAACTGACAAGATCACAGCTCAAATGCTACGACGTACAGTGGGTGACACAAGCGGTAAGGTCAGTTCATCCCAAACGGGCCCAAAGCCCAAAGATTTCGTCGAAACTCTGTGCACATGCATCTGAGAACATCACCGTCCAAATCTACGCATGTATGAATTTGAGCAGGATGTAACGTTTGAACACATGTACATGGCCAACATTGATCGGTGGACATACAATGCAAGAACATGCTCATATGGTCCATGGTTAGTCCACTAAGAAAATCCCATAGGCAAAAGAAAAGGGGGAAAGTGCTAAAACAAGTCTATGGTGTGTCGTGGCATATTTCCTGCAGCTTCGAATGGGTGGATCACAATATGACGATGCCCCAGTGTTAGATGGGTCCGCATCATGGACTCACACAAGCATGCACACAAGCAAATGGTCACATCCATTCATTGGTACAAACGGGGACGACTCATGCCATGTAGCGGGAGGGCCGGTTCTGCCCTCCCTCCTCGCTGAAGCAAGGGGTGGTTGCGCCCCACCCCTCGCGACAGTGAGGGCTGGCCGACGGCCAGCACTTCGCTGGCCGCCGTCCAGCTGGCTGCCGGCCGGCTGGACGGCCAGCGGCCGGCCAAGTTACCTGCCGGCCACCAGCCGGCCAGCCGCCAGCCGCCGATCGCGGCCTCAGCCCGATCAGCGGCTGAGGGGCCACGAGGGCCTCGAGGGCAAGGCCTCGTGGCCTCGTGCCCTCGCCCCACCCTAGCCCTCCTTGCAAGCGAGCAAGTCAGGACAAGGGATAGGGGAGCGAGGGTGAGAGCGAGGAGTGAGGGAAGCGCACGAGAGGAGTCGGCGCGAAATCGCCGATCATGCCTTGCACGCGACGATTTCGTGCCGTCTTGTCAAAAACAAAACTCGAGTTTGTTAAGGACGAACTATAAGTTTTAAAACCGGAAACCTCGTGCGAATGCACGAGTTCTAGGTAAAAATCCCCGGTTTGGGTCCCAAAACCAGGGGTAAGGTTAAAAACGGAAATGTGCCTCCGGAGATTCGAAGTATTTGAGTCTCCCTGCTCTGGGTCGTTGATGACTATTGTCCCACAGTCCTTCGAAGGGGGTAAACCCCTGACGCGGACTCATAACGTCATTTTCCAAACTCCGACGATGACTTCAAGGCAAGAGCTGGAGACTTGACCCATTATAATGGTTCTCAGAGCCAGACAACCTCCGCGACTAAGGGTTCGACGGAAACGCCAGCTACGCCGTATATAAAATGCCGGCGGCTGCAAGCAGTAGCAGAAATGCCAGAAGGGACTACAGCATCTACACTTCATGGATTGAAATGCCGTAAAGTGCATTGGAGAGATGGAAAAAGGCTCTACTTGGGGGAGCCTTTTCCTTCCAGCCTATCCTCACCTCCAGGGGGCTAGGGGGATTTCAGTAGGGCGGGATGGGGAGCTTCAACCCTCAAAAACTACAAAATCCTCCCCATGTACAAGACTCCTTCCTCCCTCCCTCGTCCAAATAATAGGGCAGCTTCCTTTCCCAAGACCAGGGAATCTCACGATCTGAGAGCATCCTAAAAAGGAGGGTGTCACCTTGAAGGATTTTGACCGCACTTCAATGCTGTCGGTTCAAGGAAGATGCTGCCAAGGGGCACGAGGCACGCAAAAGACTCAAGAGGAGGCCAAGGAAGAAAGAAGACAAAGGGAGGACAAGAAGTTAGAAGAGGGAGTGAAGGAATTGTTGGGACTTGCTAGAACTTTCTTCCCTTTCTTTGTCCTTGTTTTATGAGCGGCACTCACATTTATCTTTCTCATTTCCTTGTACTCTACTTTTCTGTTTTCCTAGGTACTAACCCTTGCCAATCGCCGTGATTCATGGCTTGGGAAGACTAGTTCCAAAAACCATGCCCTTGTGCTGGCGTGGCATCCTAGGAACTTATAAGTTCATAATTGCCTCACAGATAATGAGAGCAAGACATAGGAGGCGATTCCTCCTCAAAGTTGTGGGGTGACCCTCACAATGATCCTCACGTGCTAGTTGCATGGGCAACGAGATGGCAAGTGCCGGACCGTCCGAGACCAACAACGGCAAGGTGGTGACTGCCTCACCACACGCCCTCCCCTGACTCCAAATATTGGAAGCCGCCGCCGCGAGCACGGTTGCCAACCGAAAGGCAACCGTACCGCCTAAGGCAACCAACGCCAACCTCAGCAACACCAAGAAGCATGTAGAGGCCGGAAAAGTGCTCGACGAGCACGTCGACGCACACGTGGGAGACCCCCACACTACGGACAACGCGATGGAGGAGGATCTCACATAGGGGGACCCCGACGAAGAGCACGACGCTGACGATGGCAAAGGCGACGAGGATTGCGATCATCGCCATCATCGTGCGGCAAACTTGAGCCGATTGCTTGAGAAGGGTCAGGCATTCGCCGCATCACCGGAAGCTGCCCATGGCAGCGAGACCGCCGAGAGCAGCAAAGGCGCCAATAGCAGCCACGCGGGGAGTTCCCGTGAGAACGAGCAGGACATCGCCGCGAAGGCAATTCGCGATGACCGCCGCAAGCTTGCAGATTTTGCTGCTCAGACAGCAGGTCGACTCAAGATCACCATCGACAGTGGAGGTACGGCACCACTCAGAGGAGTGGGGGCGACCCCCCCCTCCCTACGAAGTGGCCGCAATGGGGCAGGGCAGCGCCCACTCAAGCGTCGTCGCTGACGATAGTCTCCTCCAAAAGGTAGGACTCCTTGGAGGCATGTACGTGAATCGTACCCTACTATAGTGGGTAAAGATACACAGACAATACGAGGCCCTGGGGGTTATCGCCGATGCTCTGAAGAAATCACAGCTCAAGTTCCGGTTCGCCAACCTGTTGGCCCACATCGAGCAGAGCATCTCGGACCTCGACCGTGATCGCTAGCTGCAGTGCCTGGCCACCCATGAGGCAAGCCGCCGATGCAACGACCTCGACAAGGCATTGCAGAGTGTGACCCAGATGCGGATGCAGCAGCAAGCACAACACGCCGTAGCTGTAGATGCCACTGCTGGTGGCAACGACAACTTGCCTAGCTTTGGGGCCGGTCATGAACACGTCCTTCCTCCATAGTGTGGAGATATTCCGGAAGGGCGTGAAGCTGACCTACGGGCTAGACCGGATGGAGCATGTCCTACACGTCCACAAGGATCCACTAAGTCAACGGGACGACCTTGCCCCGATGCGACTTGAAGACAAGCTCTTCAAGTTTGTGGTCAAGGAGTGGAGTGCGCAGAGGCCTCACTTTGAGTGGCAGCTCATGCCGTGGGAAGCCTTCTGCATAATCATGCGTAAGAAGTGTATCCAGCGTGAGGAGGCGCAACGCGCCTTCCACAAGATCAAGGACTTCAGGCATCTGGGTAACTTGCTTGAGGCCTACTTGAGCGAGTTTACCGCGCTCGTGGAGGAAGCTGAAAGCTTCACCAAGAGCGACGGTACCCAGACCTTCAAGTACCCAGAGTGCTTGCTCCTGGAGTACTTCCGCAATAGTCTTACCAGCGAGAAGCTGAAACACAAGAGCACCATGACCACAATGGGCCAGGCTTGGACAAGCTGGAGGGCGTTGCGAGACTACATGAACGGAGTGTATTCGGCAAACCCGAAGCACTACTCGGATGCACGGCCGAACGTGTGTACACAACAAGGCCGCGATGCACGCATGGATGTTGCAGGGGCTCAAGGGACAGCATTGGCGAAGACAAGGAAAAGCAGCCGACAAACCCTTTAGCCAAGAAGACTGGTGGGAACAAGCCCCACAACCACAAGCGTGGCCGCGACAATGACGAGCTGCAGGTGGCGCACGAACGTCGTAACACGGCCTTCCACGTGGGACTATGCCACAACTGCATGCAGCCCAGGGCTTAGTACCGTGAGGCTGCTGGTGGTGGACAAGAGGTCGCGACATTAGCCGCAGCAGCAGCACCTCGTGGAGAGGGTGCAGCAGGGGGCCGCGGACAGGTTTGCGGTCATGGCAATGGGCCCGGCCGTGGTAACGGACAAGGCCGTGGGGCAAGTTTTCCCCACCCATGAGTGCCGTTAGTGGGGACCACTCAGGGGTAAAACTGGATCACGAGTGTGGGTTCATCTTTTCAGATGAGGATGTTAAACAATGAACCTCGTTCTGCACTTGTTGGTCAACATTGCCCACTAAATCTTGCATCGCCGGACGAGATGCATGACCAAACGTGCTTAGTGGTGGTGACACCGATCATTGTGCAAAAATTGTGTAACACAATGATTGAAGAAAACGCCTTCAAAGCGATGAGTTCAATGACGTTCGCGGTACCTTCAGTCGTCAATTTTGACCTAGTGAAATTTAAAGACTGGAAGGTGCTAGCCGAATACACACATGCCCACAAGATGTGGACTAGAGTAGGTGAATCATGGGAGCTATGATGTCCTCCGTCTAGATTCAGTGTTTATCACAAACTCGAACCGTCATCGTCGAGCCTGCTCACTCAGAAGAGTGGAGGCAACATGACGATGTAGTTCAAAGGACACCTAGTTGTTGCTCCCGTGAACGTACTTGTTGACACTGGAGGAGATGAATCCTTTGTTAGCCTTAGCTTTACCCGACAGGTTGGCTTGAAGTACGAGCCATCGAAAGGCGAAGTTGTCATCGATGACAACCGTACAATACCTGCGATCGGTAGTGTTAAAGCAAAAATTTGTATACAAGGGTACACACAGAGTGTCACGTTGAAGGTACTCAACCTTCTTGACCGTTTGACGTGGTGCTTGGCGATCCCTGGCTCCTTGAAAACAAGGCTCTAATGTGCTTTGAATCAAAGCGTTTGATCCTTCAAAAAGGACAACACCGCTTTACGTTGATTTCGAGTACGGACTTATCACCGGCCCGAAAAAAAGTCCATGCCAGCTTGTGTATGATGCAGGTCAAGGGACGTATTCGACAAGGTTGTCGATGTTTCTTGGCTCTGCTACAGAAAGTGGAGGTTGACGTGAAGGAAGAAACGTGACAAGAGATCAAATCTTTATTGGCAGAGATCTCGGATGTATTCCAAGACCCACCGGTTGGGCTTCTGCCAGAAAGACACATGGTCCACACGATTCCACTGCAACCAGAGGCAACTCCTTTGTTCACACCCATGTATCGCCTTAGTCCAGCACAAAAGCGAGAGGCTGAATGCCAGATCAAAGAGTACCTTCCAAAAGGATGGATCGAGCTAAGTAACTTGCCGTACGGTGTGCCGATCCTTTTTGTGGAAGAAAAGGACGGTGGTTAACGCATGTGTATGGATTACCGGGCATTGAACAAGTTGACAGTGAAAAATCCATTCCCTTTACCGCGGATTGAGGACCTTTTTGACCAATTTCAAGGGGCGAAATTATCTTCGTCCTTTGATTTGTCTCAAGGGTACCATCGAATCCGCATCACGGATGATGATGTGCCAAAAACCGTGTTTCGAACGCACATGGGACACTATCAGTTTTGAGTGTTATGCTTCGGGCTTACAAATACCCCGACAACCTTCCAAGGAGAAACGAACTGAACGTTCGCCAAGAAACTCGGTCAGTTTATCTTGGTTTACCTAGAAGGCATCCTCGTTTTCTCCAAATCAATGGAAGAGCACATAGAGCATCTGCGCAAAGTCCTCGCTATCCTTTGGGAATAGAAGTTCTATCCGAAAGTGAGCAAGTACAAGTTAGCACAAGATGAGCTCGAATACCTTGGACACATTTTCGGCAAGGACGGTATCCGTGTCGACCCACAAAAAGTCCAAGCCGTTGTGGACTGGCCATGCCCGTGAAATATTGGGCAGATTCGGCCTTTCCTCAACCTTGCAAACTACTTTCAACGGTTTATACAAGGGTATTCGACCCTGGTAGCACCGCTAACCAGGCTCACGTGAAAAGACGTGCACTAGGAATGGACATCTGATTACGAGAACGCTTTTATCAAAGTCAAAGCGCTCCTATCCACACTGCCCCTCCTAGCTCTTCCGGATCCATCGCAACTGTGGGAGGTTTGATGTGATGCGTCAATAGTAGGACTCAGAGCCGTCCTCATGCAGAACACTCACCCAGTTGCGTATGAGAGCCGAAAGCTCATCCCCGCAGAAACCCGGTACACAACTGGGGATCAAGAGCTCCTTTCGGTAGTACACGCTTTCAAGATGTGGCGTTGCTACCTTGAGGGTGTTGAAGGGGGTGTGACTAAGGCTGCACACCGAATCTTGTTCACGAATCTGCAGCCGGATTCGGATTCGCGGGTCGAATCCGCAACCTGGATCCAGATTCGCGGATCCGGATCCAAGATTTGCGAATCCTCCTGGATTCGCGAATAAGTCGAATCTAGAGTAGGAGCTGTGTCTTTACTGTTGTAAAGGCATAACGTCTACTGCCCAGACGTCCGATGTGTGAAGTCGAAGTTGCTCATGGCTTGATGCAACGACTCTTGAGGGTGCAAAACAGGCAAGCGTGGCTCCACGAACATGTCAAAGTCGTATGTGGCACACTGCCGATGTGCCACGTCATCTTCTGTGACCCCTTTGGCCTCACGTCAGTTCTACACTGTACGCCAAAAGAGCTACGTGTCATACTCATATCCGATTCCCTGGATGCTAGGCCTAGCAAAAATCGGCACGAGCCTGGCCGTCGGACCCACGACCCAATTGTCAGGCTCACATCGTGCGAACGCGAATCAGGATACGACAAAAAAAAACTCATCGACTTAACTCGTCGTGTCAGGTAATGCAGCGGAAGCGAGACAGGTCTCGCGTATGCAAGATCTGACTCAATTCAGTTCGCAAGAATCTTCTGCGAGCCAGTTGTGAGCATCCGCGAGTTACTTACGCTTGCAACTCGCTCGCAGAAAAACCAAGCGAGATACGACACATGCATGTGTCAGGTCACTGACCTGGTACATGCACGTTTCGCGGTCGTCAGGTCCCTCAGCAAGCGGCTCGCGACTTAGATTTTTTTAACACTTGAACGAGCGAGCCCCGCCGGCTTGCAGTCGGGCCTGAACTGAATTACTCGTTATTTTCCTCCCCTCCTCCCCCCCCCTTCTCGCCCCCCCCCC